>JAULBR010019603.1:0-15751 GCA_032355825.1 Melanodrymia aurantiaca
CTTACTACAGCATACTCACAAGTACAATGTAATACATGACTTACTACAGCATACTCACAAGTACAATGTAATACATGACTTACTACAGCATACTCACAAGTACAATGTAAAACATGACTTACTACACCATACTCACAAGTACAATATAATACATGCCTTACTACAGCATACTCACAAGTAAAATGTAAAACATGACTTACTACAGCATACTCACAGTACAATGTAATACATGCCTTACTACAGCATACTCACAAGTACAATGTAATACATGACTTACTACAGCATACTCACAAGTACAATGTAATACATGCCTTACTACAGCATACTCACAAGTACAATGTAATACATGACTTACTACACCATACTCACAAGTACAATGTAATACATAACTTACTACAGCATACTAACAGTACAATGTAATACATGCCTTACTACAGCATACTCACAAGTACAATGTAATACATGACTTACTACAGCATAGCACAAGTACAATGTAATACATACCTTATTATAGCATACAATGTAATATATTTTTTACTGTAGCATACTTATTGTGTATAAGTACATTGTAATACATCACTTATTCAAGGGTACTAACAAATACAGGGAGCAGAGCGTAGCCCAGCGCATGAGTGTCCGTTTCAGGTTCGATAGGTCAATTGAACGATCCTCCTCAGTGGACCCGTTGGGTTATTTCACATTCAAAGGTCATGGTATGTGCTATCCTGTCTGGGAAAGTGCTCATGAAAGATCACTTGCTGTGGCGGCAACGGCTTACCTCTCATCAAGTGTTGATATAACTGTTTGACATCCAATAACTACTGATTAACCTGATGTACAATATAATACATACTACAAACATACTCACAAGTATAATGTATAATGTATTACATGCTACAGGCACTCACAAGAACAATACATTACTTGACTACTTAGTGCAAGCATACCAACATGGGCATATTGTTTAGATTTCATGCCAGCATACTGGACAAATAAATTGTATATATAGAATCTATTCCGTTTCAGTGATTATTATTTTGTTTGTTTGTTTGTTTAATTTTAGTTGATGAAAGTCCAGCGGAAATGACCCAGAATTTAGTTGGTCACCACAGTTCAGGGACATCACAAAATCAACAGGTTCAACCTCCTGTTGAACAACAACAACAACCAGTTCAAGTGCCGATAATTTCAGATAATTATTACAACACCCAGCCAATGCCACACAATCAGCACACACCATATGTTTACAACCATGACCAACCGCCACCTTATGATAGAGTACCAGTAGTGTTACCTTCCCAGATTCCAGCTACGATTTGTCCAACGTATCGACCTACAGCACCAGGAGCATCTCCAGGACTTTCCTTACGTTTTCCATCGAAACAACAGCAGCAGAATGATCTAAGTCACAGAATTGTACAGGGTTGTAATGCTTTACCTGGATCAGCACAAATGACCATACGTTCACAGCATCAGGTTAACCACCAGCCAATCATGCAAATGACACAACAGCAGATTGAGCAACAGCAGCAGCAACTGGTACAGGAAAAAATATGTACTACACAAACGTCTGGAGTTAGTATGCCACTTGCTAACATTTCAATAAACCCCATCGTAGTTTCTGACCAAGATGAAGAATTTTCAAAAATAACAAATAAAGATGCTGACATTTCAAAAACACCTTTCTCTGAAAGTTTGAGTGGAGATGTTGAAATGTGTCGACAGTCATTGAGCAAAGAAAAGCAATATGCTACGGACAAGTGTGAAGAGTTTGCTACAAAGGTAGATCATATGGTCGATGCAGAGGTACATTTTCCTAGCAAATCACTTCCAGCATCGGTTAACTTTAATGTTAGTAATGGAGAAATGACAAATGTCAGTCAAATAGACACTTCTACGCTATCCCCATTTGATACTAATTCCCATATGAATTCAGCTCAGCCGTCTAATTTTGCAGATGTTAAAAACATTCTCCATTCCAATGATCTTATGGTTTCCGATGAAAATAATGCTACTGTGTCAGTTGGTAACAGCCCATCAAATGGTTCACGTGTGTATTATCCTCCTAGTTTGCCCAAGAGTCCTGACAAGGATACAAACAAGGGACATCCTATACTAAACAAGGCTGTGCAGAAAAGTTTTCAAGAATCCAATGGATCAGTATATCATGAGGAATTGTTAAAAACTAGTGAGAGAACAGATAATTCTGGTAATGATGAAGATAATAATGGTGTTAGCCAGATTAAAATAATCAATGCCGATGACGGAGTTGCATCCCCAGCAAGCTTAAGTGTATGCTATCCACCAAGTGTGTCCTATGAAGTTAATAGCTGTGCTGTAAATTCTGCTACAACAAGTATTTTCTACCCACCCAGTGTGCCAGACACAGGCAGGATGAGCACAGCAATGTTATTGGATAGCAAGGAATCTGGTGGAAACATCCCAAATCAATCCACCACTTTAACTACAGAGTCTAATGAAAATAACTTAATACATCCAGTGTCTTCTCAAAAAAGAGCAATGTCAAGTATTGATACCAAGCCGATTAATGTTTCACAGAAGATCAATAACGTTGACGCGACAGTCTTGCCAAAGAAAGAAATTCATTCAGTAAGAACCAATTTGCATTTGCAAGAAAATGGTGCAAAATGTTTGCCACAGACTGACAATCGGCCAATCTTCAGTTTGCTTTTGTCCTCTACGAGTGAGCCTTCTTACCAGAGTAAAAAAAACATGACTGATCAAGATGTTAATCAAGCGTCAAATAAAATGCAGTTGCAAGGATACAATGATGAACATTTGTTTCGGAACTGTAGTACAGAAGAAAGTTTTCAGTTACCCAGTGTAAATACAATTAATAATTTGTTAAAAAAGTCAATTGATTGCGATAATATAACAGAAATGGAACCATACATGCTAAGGGATGATAGCGTCAACTCGTGTGACATTTCATTTAAAGATAATACTAAAGAATCCAATCTAGAGAAGGTGGACTCTCGTGGAGCTATTGATCCATTTGTAGAGGTCACTGGAGAAGAAAATATGCTGGCTACAGCATTGAGCTCATCAAGCAAACCAGATGGCACCGAATCAGTCCCTAGAACACAACCAGTTTTGACCAGAAATTCTCCTATATCAAAAACATATTCAGAAGATATGAAAGAGCAGTATTCTTTGTCATTACCAAATACTAACATGGCTATTTCAAATAAACAAGATTATCATAGTACAGAAAGTGTTCGACAGCAACATACTCTGCCATTAGCAATGAATACAGAAGTTAGTACATTGAATGACCAACATGTCATTGAACTGGATCCAGACAGAGAGCATTGTAGTCTGCCAATAGTATTATCACGCCACGTAGATAACACTCATTTACAACAAACCAATCAACAACACAGTCTGTCACTACCTTCTAGCAAGTCAACTGATACAAGCAAAGTAGATTTTCTTCAATTTGATGCAACCAGGGAGCAAGATAACATGGTAAAAAGCATTGAAAGAAAGACTGTACAGAAAAGTGAACATTCCCTGCAATCGTTAGACGCAGATTCTTTACTGTTTGGTTCAAGCAGCGAGCTTGCTTTGATGTGTGATCCAGAGCTTGATGATGCTGGCTATAAAGCAAACGGAACGGATGACATTTCTATGTATACACCAGCAGTGTGTGGGAAAGATAAGGAACTTCTACAGATGGATGAACACATTGATCTACCAGCTCACAAAGGAAGGCAAAAGGGTGATGGCGCATCAGCAAAATCAGTGGATGTAGGAGAGTCACAGATTGCTGGGATCGACCAAGTGGAATGTCAGATAGATGATAAAGATGATATTGCATCAGGAACATGTGGAGAAGCGTCACAAATTGATCCAGTGGATGAAACTGCTAATCAGCTAGAGAATGATCAGTCAGACGAAGATAAAACCGACCATTCTGTATCTGCATTTCGCTCATTGATGAGTAACCCTATAACTAAATTTTGTACTACTGAGATTTTTAACAGCTTGAGATAAATAGTACTTGAGTTATAAGGAAGTGTATTGAATTTTCTTTTAATGGGCTGCAACATTGTTTTTGCATTGCAATTCATTGAAAAATAAACATTTTAATGTCAAATAGTACACAACCATTGTATAAACTTTGCTTTATAAATACAAATGTATATGGAGTTTAGATATTTATTGTATTATACCACCCTTGTTTGAGGAACATCACTGAATATAAATTTGAATCAAAGCTTTGTCTATGGAAATAGCTCAAGTCTAATGATGTTACATGAATACTTGTAAAGATGTACTGATCGATATAATATGAACCGAACCAGTACTTACAATTTTTTTACAGCGTCGAACCTAGTCAGGAATCTAATGTCGTACAAATTTATTATAAACACTAGTTTTTATGACTTGACTCTGGACTGAACTAGTTTGGTAATCTCTGGGCCTGGTAGATTCTTTTTCTGAAGGTTTTTGTTATTATCATCATTGAAGAGGTAGGCAGAACTAGACTTATCTTGATTGCTTGATATTCATTTCATTCTTTGTCAGAATTTGAATTTTGATGATGATGATGATGATGATGATGATGATGATGATGATGATGATGGTGATAATTATAATCACGTTGTATATACATGTATATTATATATATTGTGCATAATTATTTAAAGTAGGCATGTATTCGTTATGACAATATCTTAGATCAGTATGACTCAAGTTTATTGTGAAACAACGTACATGTAGTTCAAAGATTAAGTTATTGTGTTTGAGAAACATTTTGAATCGTGTATCTATTTTTATTAAATTATCAAAAGTCTGATTGTCTTAAGTTTTGTGTATTTAGCATTTAGTGTTCCAAGAGTTTTCAACACACACACACGAGTTCCCTTTATATCTTGTAATTAATTTTTATTTTATTTACCATTACAATGAAAAAACGTAACTATTTTTGCGATGATTTCCAATGGTGTCCTTTTTATGAGTGGACCGATGTATCTATAATATGATTATGATTAATTTTGGTCTTACCAAAATATTTCCTTAAAGCTTTATTCGTTCCTGCAATGCGCATCGAACAGTTAATAACATACAATGTAGTTCGGTATTAAAGTGACCAATTATTGTATCCTGGACACAAATAGCTGAACCGGCATAATATATTCCGTCTGGCACTCGCTCGCATGTTCTAGTGTGGAGAAGTAGAACGGTCTTCCTTCAGAACATGTCATCCAAGACTTTAAAAATGTACAGCAGCTAAGGCGCACTACCTGGACACTTAAACACTCAAGAGGAAGCTCTATGGTAGTAAAGGTGACCAACAGGGGACGGTGTAATTCACGTGAGAGCTCTAACACGCGAACGAACAAAACAGAACAACATTAATAGTTAAACATGCATTACACAACAGAAATTTATAGTGGTTATTAACATGTGGGTGGACACACTTGGACATAAATTTACGGAAACACAAACGATATGTTCAAAATATTTGATGCATAATTATGTGATTCGAAAATGGTCATGTACGCACAAACATTGATAAGCGTCTGGTAACGACACTTGCTGCAAAAAATGCAATTAATGGGAAATTTATCACTCAGAATTAATACCATTTGTAACCATAAATTGTACGGACATACAAACCTAGTAGGCCTACTTGAAAATGGACCTGTGCACTTCAGTTAAAGAACTTAGATCGTCAGATGAATAAAGAAATCCACTTGTTGCGGTCAATAGAAAAAGACAAATTATACATGTACTATATAATAATTACACTGTTGAAACGTATACATATTATGTAGTCTACTTAGGCTTTCATCTAGATGTTTTTAAAGACCTTCCAAATTTCAGCAGCACTAAAACATCACAAGAAAGTTGCTTAAATAGAGCAGCTGTTCTCACCAATAGCCAACGGTATCGATACAACGTATTGCAAATTATACTACGTGGAATGTCGAGAAAATGAAAGTGGAACGAAGTTTCGATTACAATTATATAGTTTAACTAAAACCTGTGATACTGAAGTATTTGGATATTTTTCATATCGGTTGTTTGCCTCAGGTGTGAGGGAAGACTGGAAGATCTATCGGACTAGATCTGAACTATACAGCAATAGCACCTTGAATGTTATCTTGTCATTATAAAGGGTTGCATCTCTAGGCCTATGTGAACAGATACTGAAACCAAAACCGATATAAATAGCGTTACCAACGATCTGCGTAGTACGATTATAATTATATTGAGGCATACACTGTCATAAGTACCGTACATATAACTGTATAGACAATGAGAGGCTCGAGGAGGGAGGGAGGTTAGGATGTTAAAAACAACAACACAATGCCATTGGGTTCTCTTAATCATAATTTAGGTACAGTAACTTTAACTTGCTCTCATCCATTTGAGACATACTGTTTTCATGTCTGTCTCTGGCATGCAGTCCAGCTGCCTTACCGGTTTGTCGAGTGTTATATATTTAATTTTAAGCACATACTTATAGTTATATGCTAACAATCTGGGATGTTTACTTCTATCCCATGTTACTGTACTCCGTTTGTACGCTCCATCAACTCGCCCCACTCCCCCATGTACACAAGTAGGCCCATCCGGAATAATGACAGCATGATTGATACAATTAGGATATTAATTTTTAATTTAAACACGTGCAATAATTAATTGAATTTACAACTTTGGTAATATGTTTCAATAAACAAACTTCGTTTTCAACAATTTTAAAATACAATATTGAATTTGAAGGTTTTAAGAAATTTACCGCAATGTTGTACATTAGTTTACTTATAATTCAGTTAAATGCAGACATAAATCTTGAAATATAACTTGATCTGGATATTGACGAACATAAATAATATACTGGTAAACATCAAAATTGATATTCCCATCAATCACTGTAATAATGTACGAGTTTTTAATATTTATTTTAATAGAATAATTATACGGTAATAATTATTATACATCTAGGCTGTGGTGTGACTGACCAGTGTCAGTAATGTGTTCGTATTTTATATGACGCTGGGTATTTTCAGTGGACACTCCCGCAAATCATTCTAAATTTATACCTGCGTGAATCAGTGACCGTCACTTATGAAACTAGTCCATAAATCAACATAATATTAATAACCGATCTTTAATATAATAACAAAAAAGACGTCAGAATATTAAAGATCGGTTACTATGGTCATTTATAGACTATTAATTTATGAAACCAAAAGTAAAACATCTAATCTATATTCTTAGAACATTCATGACGACAGCTACTAAAACAGAATATTTATAAATAGTGTACATAGCCAGATGTTTATCTATACATTTAACATACTGTTACGCGGATCCATCGGGGATAGGGAAAGTTACAATGTACATGTAGTTATGTCTTAGTATACTTTCTACGGGCCTTCAGTTTAGATTTGACCATGAGGGTTATTAACATGGTACTAGATGCTAGTAAATGATAACGCAAACTCAATGTTGTTGCTACTACGTTGTTGATTCGGGCCAGTTTCCCACAAATGCAGCTTGCTTGTGTCACTTTTCCCAGAAAATGTAGCCAAATTCCTGCGTTGTTCTTGCATTCTCTGAAATCTAATATTGTTTGGGAGATCGATTATGAATCGCATTGCGTTTGTCTAGCAATTCTTCATCCTCCCTGATTTGATAAAATTTAATATGATTACTAGTTAAACAGATCCATTACGGATATCCTGAACTCGCTTCACATAACTTACCATTTTTTGTTATGTATAACGTATTTTCGACGAGCTTTCACGACAGGCCGACAAGTACTTAATTGATGCCCAATTTTAGGAAATGTAGCATTTATAAATCCAGAACCCACTCCAACTCAGATATTTAGAGTACATCAGTAAAAACTCAATAGGGATATGTGTAAACCACATACAAAGAGATTCATGGACACTTGGAATTTTCACAAGATAGTATTAAGGGTTATTTTGAAACAAAACAAACTAGAAACGACTTTATGACAGATTTATGAGAACATTGTTAAATATTTCAGTATCATACAAGTTCAACATTCGAAGCATGAATTATTGTATTAAAGGTACAATCCCAAGTTTTAAGATGGATGCCACCTTATGAGCACATATAATGGTATTTGTAACATACTTCTGGCTAATAGAACATGTTTAATTAAAGCTAACAATTACTTACTTTTTATTACTTACAATATGTGTATATCCAATGCGTTTAGTATGGTCTTTGTACTTTTGCCTACAATATTTTAGTACGATACAAATTATTCTAGGCAAAAATATGCATTAAATTAAACGACCAGAAACACATAGGATTTACATGTACATATATTAATATTGTAAGTAAGATCTAAGTAAATATTAATTCTAATAAATAAAAATACTTTATTAGCCAAAATATTTTATACATGCAGTGCCTACATGTAGTTGGGGTGGGGCAGGCATTCATCTTAAAACTCGGGAGTCTACCTTTAACAGTTGACAAAGATCTGTATATAAACAACAAAGCTGTATGTATAATATCATATGCATGGCTGCTCAACATATTCAAAATGCATAAACAACAAGCAACAAATCACAGTTCTTCTTTGTGACTTTAAACAACTCAACGTTGGGAACATATTTATGTAAAAATGTTTTTATACAATACCGGTAATGCTCTAGTTCGACTAGAACAAGTTTCTTGTATGTTGTGACATTCATGTATCATGTTCTCTGTAAATAGCAACCTGTAGTATATACCACACTCGGTTCTTTTTCATCAGTCTTAAAAAGTAGTTCCCATTATTTTCCAGATTTTTAAAATGACAGGTTGCTATAATTTCTCAGTCGCAAGTTATATTTCCCCCCCTAAAAATGCCTGATGGGGTAATAAAAATGACATGTACATGTACACCATTATGTGCACACATAACCACCAACACTGACATGTATACTACTTACTAATCAGAACTACTGGCCTCCGTGGTGTAGTAGTTAATACTTCGGTTCGAATCCCGCTTGAGGAGATTGGATTTGTAATTGCTGTACTGGCTCTAAGTGCTTCACAAGTCTCAATGGATGCGTGTACACCACTTGTCTCATTACTGGTGAACACAGGCTGTGGTATGTACTGTCCTGTCTGTGGGAAAGTGCACATAAAACACATCTTGCTATTTATCGTAAAAAATCCCTTGCTATTTATCGAACAAGAGTAGTTTTCCTCTCTTATACTAACACTAACCTGTCCTGAGCAGACAATGGAGACAGCTTGACTGCATGTCCAGGACAGACATTCTTGAACCTCAATGGGATAATAGCTTGTAAATAAGTTATAACTGACTAACTAACTAACTAACTAACTAACTAATAAGAACTACAGTTGGGGACTTGTTTTGTACAGTTCTGTGAAACTCGGACTAATACACAGAAGCACAAACAGTCTGCTGAGCATGTGTAACATGATTAATGATTGCTGATGAGTGCGGAAAGTCAATTAATACCAGTAAAAAACTTCTGTTTCTAGAAAAAAAAAGTACTCACTAACAAAACCCCTTAGAAGATTCTACACAGCTCGGAGACAAAAATGTACAATCCATGTCAACATTTATTCGTGAGATGCAATATTTATTCCGACTGGTAACACTATTATGTCTGACACAAAATTATATCACATTAAACATGTTGCTGCATTTCCAAATTTTAAAAGGAGTGGGGCGTAGCTCAGTGCAAGAGCATCCGATTGAGGTTCGATAGGTTGAAGGATCGATCCTCCTCAGTGGACATGTTGGGTTATTTCCTATTCCAACCAGTGATACATGACTGGTCTATCAAAGGCCGTGGTGTATGCTATCCCATCTGTGGGAGAGTAATGAAGTTTGACTGTACAAAAATATTCATTATCTGTAAATTCCAGAAATGGACAAAACATTTCTACATTGTTAGAATTGTCTATTAACAATGTATTGAGATCATAGATGCAAGATACATAATTTGCTGTAAATTAAGCCTGCTTCTAAAACACATTTATAGTGGTTAAAGTTTTCAAATCATAACAAAAATAAAATAATATAAATATTATGTATATTTTATCAAAAACCTCATCAATCTTGTTTTGTTGAGGTGCTAGATAGAAGCAATACATGTATGTTTTCATGATGTGATGATCTACTGAGGAGAAACACCCGATTAAAGATGAACTGTCCCAAAAATGGGAACTCCAGCTCAACCAAACAAAGACCACCTCCACACTTTTCTCCCTGTCCACTCGAAAGAAAAACGTCATGCTGAAACTTTCAGACAAACCAGTGTCCCAAATGTGACGATGCAAAACTCCATCAAGAGATCAGGTTGGATATTCCAGGTCTTACTACAAACAGGGAACAGTCACCACATCTACAGTTAGCATTCAGATGGTTCAGCAGAGAATGCTGTACGGAATGGTGAAAGTGGAGCCTATTTCAGCTATTCTGATGGATCCTCTGCTTCCATTTCCACTCCAGTGTAGACCTAAGTTCAAACTATTCTCACTGACTCACTGTCTGCACTCCAGTATTTTCATCAGACTACTGCAATACAAGCAGAACATCCTAGTCCAAATCCGAAAAGTGACTCTCCCACTACACATAGGAGTTATAGGCAATGAAAATCTTGCCAAAGCAGGTAGCTGCCTTCCACAACCCCACTCTTCCATCTCATACTGTGAAGTCAAGACTCTTTTAAAGCGAAAGTTCAAAAATAGTTGGAAGATAAGGAATTGTGGATACAGCCCTGACCACAATTGCATTAACCAGCTATACAGGAAAGATCTAATAATAATTTCCCCTCTTCCCACCAGTCACTCTTCTTAAAAAATACCCACCTAAATAAGATGGGTTTTGCAGATACTGCCCAATGCAAATGTGGAGCTGAAGAACAAACACTAGAACACATTCTACAAATCTGCCCGAACCTGCAAGAGAACCGTCAGAAAGTATGGTCACACGACACACCAGTCAATACTGAACACTGGAGACCTCTCAATGACCTCTGGAAGACGTCACATTTTGTCATCACATCCAGATTATTGATCTGGCCCAGCTATATCGCGATTGAATGCAGAAGATAAATTGTCCCAACTTTGTCACCGAAATGGATAACTTGGGACAGCAATGTCAGAGTGTGGTCTCTGTGATACATTTGTTTATAGCGATAACTATATATTGGGTCAAAAAAGTAAAGTTTCAAAATGATGGAAAAGGTACTTTACATTCAGTTTTTGTGAATTACATGTCCATTAAGGACATCAATTCACAGAATGGACCCAACAAGAACATCGGTGACAGACATCAAATGTGCCACAATGTTACAGAATTATTACTTCACATGAACCTAAAGGCTATAATTACAGTATTATTACAGCATACGAATTAGATTATCTGACAGGATAAAATCACAGGTTTGTTATCTCCAGGCACCAACAGAATATGATCACAGGATTATTACCTTTTGGCTTACTCTGTTTCTAAAAACATTCCTATATAAAAAACATTCTGCTCTCCCATGTTCATTGTTCATAACTGAAAACACCCATCCTCCCAGTTCCAAAATTTCTCCAATGACTATTATCACTAATTACAGGCATCAATACACCATTATTACTGGATTATTATCTCGAAGGAATCAACTAGATATAATCCCAGGATTATAATCTCACAGGAATTGACAGGTTATAATCTGGATTATTACCTAAAAGGAACAGCCAGGCTATAACCACAGGATTATCTCATATGATAATCTCTGGATTATCTCATATGATAATCTCTGGATTATTACCTAACAGGAACAGCCAGGCTATAACCACAGGATTATCTCATATGATAATCTCTGGATTATTACCTAACAGGAACAGACAGGCTATAACGACACCCACCTGCCAAATCACAAATATCCTTCTGTTTGCAATCAAACCATTGTCATGTTAATGTCCTACACACCTAGAATGCAAATAGTGTACTTGACGGCACACACTGAGATCGTGTTCCAAACGTCTGACTCAGTTCAAGTATCATTGTACAGAATATTAACACTCTCCATCAAATCCGTATATCCAAGAATTATTGTATATAATATCAACATCCTCTCCATCAATTCCTCATGTCCATCCTCAACTTGGAGCAATCGTCTTAGTCGGCGTTTCATCACAAACATGTTCTTTGTCTATTAATTAACTTGTAGATTTATGTCTCGTGGTCCCATCGCGAATCTGATTGGCCTCACCCATTAATGTATGCAGCATCTGCGTGAGCTGGTCCTCTTTGAGGTCGCCGATAACCGGGTCGGTCACTGAATTACGATCTGAATAGAAAATACACACTTATACAATAGACTTCAGAAAATTGTCTTTATAATATGTGACGCGCCACGACATTTTGGGTCCAAATGTGGCATTACGTCATAGCGAGAAATGCGGTGCAAAGTTTGACGTCATAATCGTGGTTTAACATTTTTTATGATGTAGGGACCTCGGATAAACCTTCATAGTTCTTAAAATAAAAGAGATAATGCCCTATGATTTCACAAATACATGTGGGTGATACATATGTAGCAAAGTATTGGAAAATCTCATTTGGACCCAAAATGTCATGGTGTGTCACATATAATACCGTTTTGTCAAACTAACAACTGATTGTGATGGAATCTGTGTTTGTCTTGGGTATAAAAAATGAATCAAGTACAAAATTATATATTATGTTTCGGGTTTTAAGTTGGTTTTATTTTATCAGAATTCGGGTCTTTTGATACATTCCAAAATATAAGTCTATAGATCGTCTCTATGAATTCATTTGACATAATCGTAAGTTCTAATCCTTAAGAAATATGATATGTCGGAGGGTTGTGATTTTTATAAACATTTTACAGATTGACACATAAAAATATTAAGAGATCAGTTGTCTGCTGTTGCTTTAAATGTATGCAGAAATGGCCAGTCATTCATGGGCAATATATAATAAATGTGCCGAACAGCTTTGTATGTATGTTTAAAACATCATTGGTTAAGCATGTTAAACAGTTTGTACAATGTCACCTGCAGCTGCTCAACATTCATTGCCCTCGGCAACATCCTCTTTCTGTTAGGAAAAAACCATCGGAAAAGAATTCCTTGGAATTTGGTTTTAGTAGTGCTAAATATGAATAACTGAAGTTAGGTACACACTTCACTTCCTAATAGATTGTTTTAAACAATATTCATTCCGTCTTTTTATCGCCACTCCCAACATTTTATAAACACACATTTTCTTAACAATAGATTGATTGCATGTACTCAACAGTGTTTGCAACAAAAGAGAACATTTAACAACTGCATACTAAAAGAGAAATATTAATTAATTAAAAGTTGAGATTTACTGACCTACCTATTAAGGGTGTGTCATCGTATAATGAGCTCTTTCGAAGAATGGCTGGATTCTTTCTAAGCATCGTTTCTGGCACATCCATTAAGAAATCACAGGCATGTTTCCAGAGTGCTGCAAGACAATAGATAGATAAATACTGCTGCTCACCAAGAATACATTTAATGCTCTCACCATAGAATCACAAGCAAACTAACAAATCGGCCATACCAGAGATTTCAAATTTTTTTACATTTTATACAAGGTAATGAATGCTCTGCTCTCACCAGAGATTTCTAACAAATTATACTTCTTGATTATGATCATGTTGACACTATTTAAAAAATATTTACACATAGATTTAACCACAGGTCTGCTTATCACTCAGCAGATGAGAGTACTGATATAGAGGTTATTAAACGAGTTACTCTGTATTACCACGGAAACTGGTTAGGACAGTAAAAATGTTAAAGTGTTTTCTATAGGTGACTGACCTTGGTCGAGGAGATGTTGCTGGAAACCGTCCCACCACCGGTTAAAGTCTTCCTGTGAGTCTGCAGCCAGCGTGTGTTCAAGAACACCTGTCATGGAGACTGTCTTAATTTGGAATGTGTGGGGACCCTTACACGTGGCGGGGTCGGCATCGCTAATCTGGGTGTTCTGCAATACAAAACATTCAACATTAGCAGGTATTGGGACCCGGACTTTCTCGTTATCTTAAATACTAAACATTAATTCTAATGTCTCATGCATTCCTCTTTGTCTTCCACTTTCTATCACTATCAGACTCCTTTGACTGTCTGAGCTGTCCACTCTATTACAAATGTCTCAGTGTCCATCTCTTACACAATAAATAAATCCTCAACCCACCCCACCCCATCTTTATACCTCTTAAAAACTTAACAAATCTTCAACCTTCACTGCAATCCCCTACCGCCCCCATCTACACACACCTCAATATATGCGCTACCATTACCATCATCCTACACACTTACCAAACGCTTTACCATCGCCGTAAGAAGAGTGATAAATAGTTTATGTTTTCGGAAGGGTATACCTATCCCAACATCAAATGGCAAACATTTCTTCTTACAACAGCAGATAAGATTTGTTGATATCTCCACCAGAAACCTTTAGACCAAGATAATTTATGACTGTCATGCACAATGCAGTTCCTCTTTGTTGAAAGGAAAGTACAAATGCTTACTTTTGTTATTGAAATGGTTAACAATGGAGCTGCAACTTCAACATCATTGGACGATGACCAGCAAGCAAGATGGAGGTTCTTCAGTATACACCAGTACCTCTTCCATTTCGACAGATCATCATCTTCTTCCTACAGAAAGAAATGTTTCTTTAAAGAGAATCATTCACCAAATCTGGATCACGTGACAAAGGGATGAAGCCAGCCACATGAAAATGAAATTGCATATAAACAGAAGCAAAAATTACTGACCTTGTTCAGCTATATAATTGCATACATTTATTATATGACTCCAAACATTTCAAAATGTCATTTTATTATGATCGCCAAAACATGCACCTGGATAGTTATAACACTTTCTAAGGTCACGCCATTGTCTGGAGATGCACCAGAGCGGATACATTTTGCATGAAATGTCGTGATTGAGAGTCTTTAACAACCCAGCACAGATGGCAAACAAAAGGTTATCATGACACATATTCTACAGAAAAAATATGATTACTTGATTTACACCCCTTTTTTATAAAGTACACATTAAAATTTTAATATTTCATTCACTAATAACCAACAGCAGAACGTTTTATATCAACTATCTTGTAATGTAAACTTTGGCTTTTAACATGCAAACTGAATAATGAATGTATTTTGTCAAGACTAACTTGAATATTGAGGAATCCGGTGACTGCAGTTTGAACAAGGCACTGAGGAACAGCAGCTAACCGGCAGCAGTAGTGACCAAACAGCGGCAACTCATGAACAACACCATCTGAATATATACAACATGTCACAATTAAACTAAATTAATGTATTCAACTATTTATTATGGACCACATTATTGGTGCATAACATCTAAATCAAATTAGAAACAAACTACCATTCTTCTGATCGATATTTACTGCAAACAATGTCGATGAAAAAAACTGACAATTTCGGTGAAAAAACCCAATATCGATGTAAAAAACAATTAATTAAGTAGTAGTTGTCATCAAGGCCTGCTTGACAAGACAATTAGTATATTCTGTAATGAAATTAAAAAAATTATTCCATCCTATTTATCTCATAATGACCTCAACATTGTAACCAGACCAAACCCCAACCCCACTGTCTAACTTCATTTATCCTGCAACCACTGTTGCTATTGATAGTTTATGATGACCGATTAAAGCAAAGTCATAACCTGCTAGTATACG
>JAULBR010019714.1:0-15743 GCA_032355825.1 Melanodrymia aurantiaca
ATTTGATAAACCAGTCGTGGATCACTGGCTGGAACGGAAAATAGCCCATAAAAATGTTTTCGCTGTGGAGGATCGATTTCTCGATCCATTCCGCCACAAGCGGATATCTTACCTCTGAGCTATGTCCCGCTCTGCATTGTTCTATGATATAGTACACTACAGAGTAATAACACATCTTGATGTCCATTACGCAGCATTTTTATTATTATTATGTTCTCCATTTTGTAACTTAATTTCGATACATCCATTAATAAAATCATAAATGGTTTTATCTCAGATTAAGGAATAAACAGCTAAACATGATTTCCATGATGAATTACACGATAAATAGCTAAACATGCAACATAAAACTTGACACTTATATACATTTATGCAAATGGTACAAAAACAAATTTATCAACGACATTTAACACTTGCGATTTTATCAGTTTTGCCTATGAACCCAGCAGGTTAGTTGAATACAAGTCATCACCGGTATCGACCTAACTACCAATGTAAACAGATTGTCTACAGCAATAAATATATAATTTAAAGAATGGTTAATAGTGTATGGTGGTTAGGCAACCAGACAATAAATTACAGTGGCCAAAGTGAGAATTATTACAATAATGATTGATATAGTAGTTATTAACAGTTATTTTCAGATATAACCAGAGGTTGCAACACCACATGATATTTATGGCAGTTTTTATGGAAAGATATAGTTTGGTTGTTTAATGACTTCACAAGTGCCAACTGATTAATCAGTCATTGGTTATTCAATGTTACGCTCACTGTGATTTTGACACATGATCTCAGAATAAGCCTGCTCCGCCAAACAGGATATCTTTTTATAAGCATCAAAGGATCTTTTATCTGCATTTTACATATACCAGAGACAGGACAACACATTCCAAAGAATTTGGTCTATATATCAGTACCAGTCATGAAGAAATGGTTAGTAATCGATCCAAGACTAAAGCAAATAACACATTACCGTACTGAAAAAGTGGTAAATCTTTTCATTACTTCAGGTCAATAAACTGACCTAGAACCAATAACAAGATCATTTTAAAAATATCTACATTAATGACATGAGTGAAGATTTCATAGTACTTTCAGTAATACATAATTTTCAATGTTGTTTACACTGTACCGCGTATATATAAAGGGTACCGGGTATATATAAAGGTTTATTTAAAGGACAGTATATACCTAGAGGATCCGATATTATACGAGTGTCCTTGACAGATGATGTTATAACATGAATGGCTAAATCTTTGCAACTAATTTTATAGTTCCTTGAGGACGTCTTGAAAACATGATCATATATTAATACTGGTATGCCCATAACTTAGTAAACAGTACACATACATGGTAACATGTATCAAATGCTGTAAATGGTAAAACAAATGCACAATATGTATGATTTTTTGTACGAAATTTCACTTTCGATAAAATATTGTGGAAAGGTCTTTTCTACACAGCTGCTAATATGGGGAATATTTGGTCAAATGCTGAAGTTCAGTGGGAGAGAACATAGACACATTCTACATCAACACGTTCTACATCAACACTGGACAACTGGAAGGAGCAGTCATCAGGTCCATAATGTTCAACATGTATGACATGGTTAGAACTGCTAACTCCAAGATCAACGAATACTATATTAGTATAAGAGTATAATTTTCAACAAGGCATTGAGTTTCCTAACTTTGGCCAGAATCCACATTGTGACTGATTAAAGGAGTCTTCTTGGTGGAGTTTCCAAGAGAGTCCGATTCGGATAATTTTCTTTATAGGTTTTACTAGACATGAGGTCATGTAGTGTAACCATGCAGTCTGTAAGATTCAATTTTCTATTTGTCGCGGTTAGTTTAAATAGTGGAATAATTGTTCTGATCTTCCAAAATGATTTGTAGTTGCCAGTGCCCCATATATCATTAAATAGGGACAGAAGGAGATGGTTTACATTTTTTGGTAGATGTTTGAGAATTTAACTGTGAATTCTGTTTGGGCACGTGGAAGTCAGAGAGGCTCCCTACGGCAATGTTGAGTTCTGGAATTGCTATAGGCTGGTCATCATGTGTCAATGTCAGAGAATAGCCTAGGATCGTGCGTTGTGTCATCTACTCGAATAATATAAGCCAAACTGATGGACTTGTTCCTAATAATCTGTTACAACTATGCCATTGATATTGAGTGCTACTCTGTCTGTCTTTGTATTGCCATTAATAGACTTGATTCTTTTCTATACAACACTTGATGGCTCCTCTGTTTAGCGATGCAGTAAATTTTGTTCATTTATGTATCCCGTAATAAGCAGCTACCTGTTCTGAGAAGCCACTTTTCCATGGGTGGTTGCTTAAAGTAGCTTTTACTGTAGTTAGTTAGTCATAACTTATTTACGTGCTTATATCTAATTAAAGTTCAATCATGTCTGTCATGGTCACACAGGCCAGCTACCTCGACTGCCTGTCCAGGACAGAATTTACTGTAGGTTATATCTGCTATATATAAATGTATAAAGGTAGAGACGTTCCCACACTAAGTGGTTGTAGAAATATTACCTGCCAATCTAAACTAATATTAAATTAAACCTTTTTGCTTGGTACTTATATTTTAAGCACCTCTAGATGTTTTCAGACAAATTAAATAATGCTAATTTATGATTATATTGCATACTTAATGATTGTTGGCAAGTGCTCCTACATTTTTGCAATTTAATCTCACTGTTTTGTACCAAAATACATATAGTTGTAATTGCTTCCCCAACACCCCTCTTCCCCCACCCCACCCAATGTTTGCCCAGCACTCAAATTGACTTTTTGTCTAGTCATAACCCTGCAAAGGATCTATATATTTTTAACTTGTCAAGTACTACCAGTATATCTGACATAGAAATGTTTAAATCTACTGCAAGCTAAATGCATCAAAATAGAATGAATATAATGATCAAAATACTAAACAGGATTATTTTCAAAGTACGGTATTTAATCAAGGAAAATGTTAACGAAGATATATGTGTTTCCCAAAGAGTTCTATCAGATAATTCCTAAGTGTTACCAGGAATAACTATCAATCAATGAATACATCTGCACTCTGTACTGAAACATTTGTTAGAGACCAAATAAAAAGAATCTTGTTTTTGTTTGACTTTTTTTAAGTGCAACTTAGTAGTGAAAGGCAGTTTGATAAATAGTGGATCAATATTATTTTAATTTCAAAAATAGAGATTCGATATTAGTTTAGGGTCTGGCAGTATTAATGAGAAAAAAGAAAACATTTGTGTGGCCTGACGTACAAAAAATATATTATCATTGAGTTATTTGGGCTTAATGCCAAATTAGCAACAAATGTTATATAATACAAAGAAAATACATAAGAAGAGCACTATGCAACTGAATCAGAATTGATCACATGTACATGCAGTGTATATTGACATGCCTATAGACAGACAGCAACATAAACAGCAACAATGACAACAAATACACTATAAATATAGACGAGATAGATTAGTGTTGAACTCAATACTCTCTAGCGGAGCAGACATTGAGTCTGTTTACACATTCTGTAATGCTGATGGGCCGAGTGGGTGGGGGATTGATTGTATGAGATGGGTTGATTGCATTACAAAACATGCGAAAACAATTAAATATATACATTTAACAAATGTTACACAATATTTTGTCATCGTATATCGAAAATGTATTTTATAATGTCAAATCAACTGATAATCAATATATTAACATGTATTCTGTATAATTTGCATATATTCAATTAACTTTGGATCTTTTATTACTGTGCACCTTCAGTAGGGTCTACACAATTTGATTGAGACAGCTGTTTGATAACAGCAAGCATTCATCAACATGTTGTTTACAATTAGTAAACCAACTAACTTATGAGACATCATACTTTTCTACACTCTTCTGTTCTCCTTCTATCGGAGTACGGCGTAGCTCAGTGGAATCGTATCCGCCTGAGGTTCGATAGGTCAATGGATCAATCCTCCCCAGTAGGCCTGTTGGGTTATTTCCCATTCCAATCAGTGATCCATGACTGGTCCATCAACGGTCATAGTGTGTGCTATCCTGTCTGTGGGAAAGTGCACATAAAAGATCATTTGCTGTTATTAGGTAAGAGTAGCCTATGTGGCAATCAGCGCATTTCCACTATGATTAAGTGTAGATATAGCCTTGCATTTGACACACAATAACTGCTGATTAAAAACCAATGTGTTCCAGTTGTGTCATTAAACAAACTATCTTTTTTTATTTCTATTTAGATATCATCTGTATGATTGTATCTTGGATCCTGAACCCACTTGATGAAAATGTACAAGTTCACAAAACTTATCGGTGGAATATTTTTCGTATGAGATAGCAAAAACTGTTAGTAGTACATGTAATATGTGAGCTTATATGTAAATAATCTGATCATTGTTTAGATTGTTAAAAGGACTGACATTTAAATTTGTATATATCAACATCATCCATGCCATAAATTGGTTCAATTGCTTATGGCAACTATTTATTGTGACTAAGCTGGCTTCATTTAAGTATATAAATCAATATTCACCCATTATTACTGCATGATTAATGTGTCTGGACAATAATTTCATCCAGCCAACGCAAATATTGTCAGTGTTGACATAACAACATATTTTTTAATTCTCGGAAGCCTGCATTGCTTGGAACCATCAATTACAACTTTACAAGGCTTTAATAATTATATGCAGACCTTTAGATCACATTAATAAGGGCATACCCTCAGGCTCTATAAAATTATTGCGAGCACCTAAAACCTTGAAAAAAAAGAAGTATATAAGTTTATTTTTTACTTGGCATTTATAAAAGATCCTGCGAAAACGCAAGCAAAAACAATTTCTGCCTGCAAATAATGATGTCTTCTCATCTAGATTATATACATGGTTAAACTAATTTACTTATTCTGTGACAAAAAATCTCTTCTATCTAAAGCCCTCATATGCACATGGTTATAATTAATGCTGGATTATAATAGGTACCAGTAAGTCAGGGTATATAGACATTTTGCTTAAAGAATCTCACAGATCTGAGCTCCCTTGTAGGCCTATCTGGCAAATATATCTGCACAGTCGCCAGCTTCTCCTAGCTCTTCCCAGAAATAGTTATGAGTTTGTGATGTCCATTGCAAAATTAAAACATG
The DNA here is from genome assembly GCA_032355825.1 of Melanodrymia aurantiaca. NCBI lineage: Eukaryota > Metazoa > Mollusca > Gastropoda > Neomphalida > Peltospiridae > Melanodrymia > Melanodrymia aurantiaca. The sequence continues at coordinate 5,170 of JAULBR010019714.1, forward strand.
TCACCTAGGCCTATCAATTTATGCCAAATGGATTTTTTTAATATAAAATTATATATATAGGTTTATGTGTTATTGCTATAATTATGATAACTTGATAAAGAACAGACACTGCATGTTTACAGGTTCACTTTGGCAATCCATGCTGTCACTGCCTCATTATAGTATTTTCGCATCAATTTTTAAAGTCAAGCGATTGGTTGTCTTGCAGTGTGCGACTTTTGTTTAAAAAATTAAAGTGTCATTTTGAAAAATCAACGTAATTTTTTTAAGATCCATATGAGGTCGTATGCCAGGCAAGTCTGAGAGTCCTGCATGATTTTTGCGGCCCCAGGCTCCCGGACACGTCTCAAAATCGAACACCGTCTTGTAAGATCCCGCTATGCCCATTATATAAAATCAGATCACTTCGACTGTACACATTACAGCTAATCCACTTATTTGTAGTTAGAATCCACAATTTTCTTTGAAAGTAATCATTGTTTAGTGTAAGAAAAATATAGAATACTACACTTGTGTCCATTATTTGGTAAAAAGAAAAGAGGCCTACTTACCCTAAAAATATTGACTTTACCTAAACACACTGTCATGGTGGGGGAGGCGGTGGGGATGTGAAGAGGAGTGGGGCCAAATTTCTCACTGAGTTCATAATTAACTTGGTTAATCATTTCCAGACAGCTACATATTAAGTAATATATCTGGTGACAGAAGTTATACAATTGATGTGAAGTAATCAAATTAATGCTTATCACAGTCACTAACAAATATGAGTACCGTATCAATGAAATCAGCGAGCAGTTCAGGCAAGGAAATAACAGATCTATGCCATGGTGAGTTAATTAAACACCAGGAAAATTGTGTAACATTACTAGTAAGAGATTATTAAAATACTTGTGTATGAGTGAGCACATTCCATGTAACTGTCCATTACCCTAATTTAGAGGGAGGACATTGCCTTTCAATAATTGTACACCTTTTACTAACATAATGAAAAACATAAATATAGCCGTTATATACTTGATTATTTTTGTCATTGACTGTAAAATTGATTTAGCTCTAGCAGCTACACATCACATATTTCGTAACTTATATCAGTGAGATTTAATATCATACAAATCAATTATCAAGTCGGTGAAAATAATTTTCCCCCCAAAATATTTTAAATATAAAGTTGTTTACATTGACATTGATTTGTCACTTTGTTTGATAAAAAGCAACAGGATAATCGCTCCCAAAGAGCAATTTAATTTTGCCATCCATTTCTAAACCATAACGCCAAACAAACAAAAATAGGTTTAAGGTGTCTTAATAAAAACAAATTGGTTAGGTAGGTACATGTAGGTATTAACTTTTTTTTTTCTTTTCACTATTCTATCATTTGAAAAAATGAAAATTATATTTTAAGTTTGTGTGGTGCAAGTCTGTTGTAATTTTGTGCGAAGTTGTAGATAGTATAAGAGTTGTAATTGTTGATTCTTGACTGCTTAATATATTTGATCGTGAAATTGAACGAAGTAAACAAAATTTGACCAATCGCCTACAGTGCGCACATGCAGAAGCCATTTCATGTTAGTGTGTCATACCGAAGTGTGTCCAAGATAGAAAGCAAATTTAGCAAAACAAATCTAGTATCGCCAAATATCAAATAAGGCCCCACATTGAATAAGGCCCTATTTTACTTCCGCGTTCTTTTCCCCCGAAAGTACGCAGTTTGGAACTTTATCATCACAACACGTTCTTCACGAAAGACAAACCAAGCCATCGATGTTAAAAAAAGTGTACTAGTAGCATTATATTGCATTAAATCAAATCTCAAAGCATAACCACGCGAATCAGAGTTTGTCAAGACTACAAGGTGACTTCTTTGTCGTCAGCGTGCTGCAAGCCTGTTTACATTCTGCCGTGTTGTCAGGAAAGGGTATATACATTTTTTTTTTTTATCGCCACGAAACATTCTTTTACATTTTGTTCCGTTTGCATTTTGTGGATGACAATCTTTTAAAATGATGGCAACCGTACATTTTTTAAATGCAATTTGAAAGTATAAAATATTTGAATAAAATTTGGTACAGTAAAACATTAATAATGGCCCGTCAAAGTAGTCAACCGCGAGTCGTTGCCACTGATACAGTACAAATTAGGTTTTAGGTAATATTCTTGAAATATTACGTACTACTGGAATAACATGCGTAACACCGTCCCCCGAATCAAGGACTGTTTTGGTGAGAATGTCACTGTTACAATACAAAGTGTTAATATTACGTACTACTGGAATAACATGAGTGACACCATCTCCCGAATCAAGGACTGTTCCAGTGAGAGTTCGGTCACCGACTTGACGAGACGTCCAAGAGGCAGCTAGAGCCAAAACAGCCTGAAACAAATCAGAGTACAAACATAAATAAACAACACCACTGGAACACATTGATTATTAATCAGTGGTTATTGGATGTTAAACACGACGGCAAGCACCACTGAAATAACAGATAGTTTAAACAACACCACTGGAACATATTGGATGTTAATCACGACGGCAAGCACCACTGAAATAAGATAGAGATAGTTTAAACGACACCACTGGAACTCATTGATTGTTAATCACAGAGGTTTCCCCAGAGTCATAAGGCGTAGGGGGCCCCTACTCCTTACCAATACCTGTTTAACTAAGTAAGCATTTTGATTTATTTTAAGGCTATTGTTGATAAATTTTTAAAATGTAAGCAGCTTAAAAAAATCCTGAGGAAAGGCCTGGGTCCACAGGCCGGTAGAAAAGGATGATAATCGTACAAAATTTGATACGGCCTCCGTGGTGCAGTGGTTAACGCCACGGACTACAGGCTGGTAGGAACGGTGTTCGAATCCTGCTGGTGGATCTCACTTTCCGACTCCAACCCACAGTGAGTGCTCTGCCAGGCTCAATGGGTAGGTGTAATACCACTTATACCGAACAGTGTCCACAACTGTGGTATGTGCTAACCTGTCTGTTGGAAAGTGCATATGAAAGATCCCTTGCTACTTATCAATTTGGATTAGCGGGTTTCCTCTCTCATACTAACACTAACTTCTGTCCTGGACAGGTAGCCGAGGCAACTGGACTGCGTGACCATGACAGACATGCTTGAACCGTAATTGGATATAAGCACGTAAATAAGTTATAGCTAACTAACCAACCGTAATATTCTGGATCCGGTTGTTCGAATCCTTGATTAGCGCTAACCCTGAGTTAAGTGCCAAACCATGAGTAAAATTTTACTACTGATTAAAAATTACTTTAATTGTTCAAACGTTGGTTAGCGCTAACTACGAGTTAAATATACCCTAACCCAGCTTTTAAACCTGTGATTAGCCAATCCTGGGTTAAGGAATTTAACCTATGGTTAGTGTAAACCAGTGGTTAAGTTAACCCAGGATTCATAATATTTATGGTGTATCGTTATTGTAATTTTTCTAGAACACATTTATACTTTCCACTGTATATTATTGCACTATGTATTACCACTGCTTACCTGTGTATGTATGTATTTATATATGTATACTTATGAGCTTTACTTCTTAAATAATCTTGAATCTATATAATAGTGACTCTTTAAATCATAGTATGCCGGAGTATCGTTATGCTTCTTATATTTCTGTCGATCATGTGTCGTAATAACCGTATGTTTTCTACAAATATACATGTACAAGCAAAACAATATATCCTGGATGTTATTAATGACACACTTCTTTTTTTATTTCTGTAAACAATGTGTCGTAATAATTATGTTTCCTACGTAAAGTACCTGCTGTTAAAACAATACCCTGGAATGTCCCTTACCTTTTTGCACTCATTCTCATCATTTACTTTTCTACGTCATATCCACTTCTATTAGTAAACTAATAAGTCACATATTCAGCGATAATACGAGACTTACTAACCGATATTTGTAAGATAGCTTGTAATAACCGCCATTAGGTCACGTGTATACCAATGTAGTTCGATAACGATTCGATAATATTTAGGTCATGCAATCGCCTTATTACACTGGGTTGGGTTGGGTCATTTTTGGTGTGCTTCCATCAGAAAACTGTTCAAGCACACCTGGCATGGGCACAACCTCTTATTACACTACTTATTATACTACTATATTAATTAAAGTTTGTTTGTTTCTCGACACAACTGGAACACATTGATTATTAATGAGCGGTTATTGGATGTCCAACGCACGGTTATATCGACACTTGGTCACAGAGGAAACCCGTTGCCACCATACAGACAGGATAACACACACTACGGCCTTGGTATAGACCAGTCGTGGATCACTGGTTGGAATGGGAAATAACCCAACGGGTCCACTGAAGAGGATAGATCATTCGACCTACCGAACCCCGCTTCAATATAGCAATTAATACAGTGGCCCAACTTAGTTTTGTTCAATACCAGAGTTTTGAACTCGAACGTAATGAAGATGACAATTGAATTCTATAACGAAAATAAGAAGATAAAGTCGATTCGTCACTTGACTAATTATTAAACCAGTGATTCATGACTGGTTCATCAAGAGGCCGTGTTGTGTACTATTATGTTAGGGAAAGTGCACATAAAATACCCCTTGCTGTTTTTTTAATCGTATGTCTGACATCCTCCAATAGCCGCTGATTATTAATCAATGTGTTCCAGTGGTGTATTTATCCATTTTTTCATCTTTGACTATAATTGACTGACAAACTATTTACAGACTGAATATTTGAAACGCAAACGTTAATAAGGGGCACGCTAGAAAGACAGTAGTTTATATAATACAAAGTATATAGCTAAACGATTAATTAACTGACATACAGGACAAATGAACGACCGATCGAACAAATGACTGACCAACAAAACTAATCTACCATAATATCAATATTACTTACCTACATATTTACATTGTCCATAGTACTAATTATATATTCTATCACATTCTTCAGTTAATTCAAGTATTATTACGTGTACTACAGTAACTATTCAAATGTCTATTGTTGTTGTTATTGTCATTGGATGTCTATGTATATACAAAACAAAACAAAATAATAATCATTATTGTCATTTGTAGGCAAATAAGCCATTGCGCTTACGGTTACTAAAACATTGAATTGAATTTATTGATTGATTGATTGCATTACATATACATGTATTACAAATTTCTGATATATACAACACACGAAACTTAAATTGAGATATTGATTAGTACATACAAACTATACATGCTTAACAAATTGGAGTATGTGTGAAAGAAAATATTATTACATATTTTGCTTTAATCAAACTACAACTGTATAACGAAAACAAGTACATGTATGTGTATTTACATAGTTCTAATCTAACTTGGAATACACATTGCATTACCTGAATGTATATAAATATGTTTGGAAAATACCTGTACGAAAACACGTTATCATACCAAAGATAAAGTTTGTTTGTTTAACGACACCACTAGAAACACATTGATTATTAATCAGAGGTTATTGGATGTCAAACGCACGGTTATTTCGACACTTGATCACAGAGAAAATTCCCTTTCGCCACATAGGCTACTCTTCTTCGAATAATAGCAGATCTTTTATCTGCCCTATCCCACAGACAGGATAGCACACACCACGGCCTTTGATAGACCAGTCATAGATAGTTGTTTGGAACGGGACATCACCCAACAATTCCCCTGACAACAATCGATCCTTCGACCCATCGCGCCACAGGCGGACGCTTTACCGCTGGACTACGACCCGCTCCTAAAGAATGGAAGCGGAAGTTTTAGTCTGAAATCAAACAGTAACGGACGATATTTGACAGTTACATGGTGTATTTGACTTTCAAGAACGCGAAGATTTAAAATATAAAATTCACAACCTAAATGTCGTTAATGAAAGTATTGATAATATTTCCTAAAAGAACACACCTGTACGAAAACGCTTGTCATACCAGTGACAATAGGCAAGTCTAGCACGAGTTTGGTCCCCAGATGCCTAGAAGCGCGCTGGTTCGACCCTCTCTACTATGCATGCCACGAATCAATAACTCTATTCAGTGGTGCAGAATGTGAAGCTAGGCATTAACCCAGGTGAACAGGTTCGCATCTAATCAATATCTTAATTCCAGGTAATTAATATAAAATGAATTAGGCGTGCTCCATTATACATAAACTATGTGACCCGTTTCATGCAAGTCGGGTGGTATGCGGATGGATCTAAAAGCATGCAACCCAATCACACATACATTTACAATGTGTTGCGTTTTACCAACGTTTGCCATGATGAAGTTTAGCCTACTCGAAGAATACAGGAAATTGCATTTCAGAACATCTAATTTTTTTAATTTCCAGACTAGCATGCCCACCGGACCCACCCCACCCTCACCTTTACGCCCTCGATCTCAATCTATCTCATAGACAGTGTGGGCACCCCACTACCACCTTAAATATAATATCATCATGGCCTCTCCAATGCGGCTGACCGGTTTCCGTGGTGGAGTGGTTAACGCTTCGGGTTTAGGCTGGTAGGTACTGAGTTAGAATCCCATTCGTGGCATATGGGATTTTTAATCCCAGTACTGACTCCAACCCAGAGTGAGTGTGCCGCAAGAGGCAATGGGTAGGTGTACTTACACCGACCAGTGTCCACAACTAGTTTAACAAAGGCCGTGGTATGTACAGTCCTGTCTGTAGGAAAGGGCATTTAAAAGATCCTTTGCTACTTATCAATTCGAAGTGACGGATTTTCTCTATCATACTAACACTAACTTCTGTTGTGGACAGGCAGTCGAGGCAGCTTGACTGCCCGTCCATGACAGACGTGCTTGAAACTTAATTGGATATAAGGACGTAAATAAATTATACATGTGTAACTATAACTAACAATGCGACTGGTGAGGTGGGAACTGCACCAAAAACTAGTTCCGCTTTGAATCACAATCTTTCTTTTACCATTACAAAATTAATGTTGCTGTTTTGCTATAAATTTTCATATTAAATTTGATCAGTTAATTTTGTGAGTGCTCTATAGTATCAGACGTCATTCCCACTTTTAACAAAATAGTTTCATGGGACCTCTGACTCCCGCACCATAATACTTGTTATAATCAAGAGGAAAATAACGTTTGTTTGAAGACACCCGCATGACTTGGGTCAGGGACCGTGCATGTAATGTTCGTGTATTTCACAATCCGCACAATATTCGGAAAGGCGAGGGAGGGGGTAAGAATAAAGTTCTGACTGCATTTCATATTAAAACGTCGGTCCACAGTAACTGTTGATCAATGTTTTCCGTTAGGATTAGATAAGTTGGAAGGGTGGGGTAGGGGCGTGGCGTGGCGTGGCGTGGCGTGGCATCGAACACAATGCTAACTTTATTTTAATTGTGAAACTCATTGACATTTATGCACGATTGTCCTTCAAACAGAGGTAATTAGGTGTTAAGCATAATAATTATGGTTATGGACTTATGGCAACATAATTATGGTCTAGAAAAAGGAAAGTAATGTATGTTTAATGACAACCCAGCACATTGTTTCACCAACTGACATGAACGTGTAGAGATATACTTCCACGTAAACTGGTCTGTGGTAATAGATATAACTTGTTTGTAATTAATCCATTAAACAAAATGAATATTGCTTACAAGTTTCATTAAAACCCCGCCGTCCATGTTATACTAGTAATCATGCCACTAAGGATACACGAGTTCACTCCCTTGAGTTAACATTAAAAGCAGGTGCTACATGTACGTGTGTTAAATTTGGTCCTATCCTAAACTTATGTAACAAGATATTTTTGTTGGGTTTTAGTTATGCATCGTATGAAACTAAAAAGGATAATATTATTATTAAAACAATTTGTACTGGGAAAATTTACATACTCAAGAAACGAGGATTTTGAGGGCGTGTAAGAAAAACCAAAAACCATTTATCCTACTACTCGTTGTTTAAAAAATTTGTATCACTTGATTTCGCACGTTAAAATACGTTTTCAAACAATTCGTAAGATAATAGCCACTCATGTACATGTAGTATGTCACCAGCCTTTCGTGCTGTAGTGGTTAGCACTAGTAGGTACCGGGTTTGAATCACAATCGTGGCATGGAATTTGTAATCAAACCAAGAGCAAGTGACCCCTGAGACACAATGTGAACGTGTACTATCTCTTACACCGACCAATGGCCGTAGTTTGTGCTATCCTGTCTTGTCTATAATGGGACCAACCACTAATAAGACAACAGGTGGTCTTAATAGCAGAGTTTCAATAGCAAACAAAACTAATGTAACACAAACAAATTGGAATCATTAATAAATAAATCATGACACCAGACAATAACAAGTTCTACATACCAAACCTTATCTTTAATTGCATAATCTCAAATAAATTCAATATCTAGAGGTAGGCCTATACACGAACTGGTGATCATCGACCTGCGACAATGATGATTAAATCGAACTACCGATATCTCAAAACTTAATGGTTCAGTACCTACAACTTCGAGATAAAGAAGTCTGCCTGTATATTTATATGATTATTAATAAAGGCACATTCCTGAGTTTGAAGATGGATGCCACCGTATGTGCGTATCTAATGTTATTTGTAACATATTTATGGCCACTTGAGTATTTAACATTTACTTACATCTTATTGCTTACAATATCAATATTATATGTATATCCAACGTGTTTCTGGTCATCCAAATTGTTATAGTAGCCTAATGTTTACATTTTTATAAAATAATTTGCATCGTAAAAAATTAGCCAAAAGTCCTAATGACCATACTAAAGCAATTATAAACGCATTGGATATACACATAATTATATTGATATTGTAAGTAATAAAATTTAAGTAAATGTTATCTTTAATAAATAAAAAGGCTCTATTAGCCAAAAAATATGTTACAAATAGCATAAGATGGGCACATGCGGTGACATCTGCCATAAACTCGAGAGCGCGCCTTTAATTGTCACACTTGTTGTAGATACACACAGACGTTCATCTCACTGGACACAGCACTGAGACAATCGAAACAACAGTTTGTCTCTGAGGCAATCAATACTCTACGACTGTTCCAACTCTACTAGCACACCATTACAATCCTTGGGGTGCAGAAACACCACCGGTTTACCATGGGCACCAATCTTTGCTTTGTCGCTTAGCAACCTGATGTTTTTAGATTTCAGATCTTTCATGGCTGCCTCAATGTTATCCACCTGTTGAATACAAAGAAAAAAAAGACAAGTTTTTTTTAAAAACAATCATGAATGCCACTTGTTGAGTACAAAGACAATGTCAGGCAGAACTTGGGATGTCAAAAATAACGTATTTTCGACACATGGCATGGTTTAGAAGAGAAAGTGGGTGCCACCAGAGAGAACTCTGTTTTGACTGGCAGCAATGGATCTTTTGTATTCACAAATCATACATCAAAATACAGTATTCGTAGATCACTGGTTGGAACGAGAAAAAATACACAACTATGACATAGGGCTACATCTACTACGTTTAATAGTCCCTTGAGGTTCGCTATAAAAAAGAAGTTTATTTTACACAACTTTGTACATAATGTTTATAAATGAGGAATTTCCAAGTAAATCTCTATTACCGTAAATACTTGACTATGTATACAAGCCATGTCTAGTATTTTTTTGTCATAATTGTTTCCTGCTTGACTAAAGAACTATTATCTTTAATCAATATTTAGAAGTACTGCAGTGCAATCAACAGTGCATAGCATAAACAAGTTGAAATTAACAAGAACCAAGGATGCATGACGTCATATAAATGTTTACTCCAATTTGAAGATACTTACCTCAATGCATATATGGTGCATACCCCCACTCTTATTTTTATCAAGGAAACTTTGAATTGGACTGTTGTCTCCCATTGGATGAAGCAGCTTAGTAAATAAACAACAACAATAATGTATTAAAGAGGGATTATCGAAGTTGATATAAACAGATTTCAATAATTTGATTTATGAACAATTGTCAAATCAAGTGATATGACATTAAAAATGTAAATAATTTACTCAATACTTTGGAAAATCGAATTCAGAGATTTCTGAAATACACGTCCAGGGGTCGCGGGTTATGGTAAAACGTGAGGGTAGCGGCGTAGGGGTGGTGTGGGGAGTCAAAGTGCTGTCCCACGTGTCAAACTAAGACAATTATTATGGTAAAAACCCATATTTGGTAAACATATCCTGAACTGTGTGGGGTGGGGAAGCTGGACAGTGTGTCCAGGAAGACATGTTTGAACCTCAATTAGAACGTAAATAATTATGTTATAACTATCTAACTGTATTAGTCTAGAGGTATACAAAAACAATATCTGAATATATTTACCTCAATTTTTGTATCTCCAAGTTCTACGAACACAGTATATACACCATGGTCAGGCTGCGGCTGTAACAGAATCACAACTACACACGTAAGGGAACGTGCATGAATGTTAATGTCTTTCATAATCCGAACAATGTTTGAAAGGGATTGGAGGGATGGGTAGAGAATAAAAACCAAGTTCGGATTGACTTTCATGTAAAAATAAAGGACCATAGTTGATCAATGTTTTATGTTAGGATTAGAAGCG
>JAULBR010019824.1:0-27219 GCA_032355825.1 Melanodrymia aurantiaca
CGAGTCCAAGTGCCCTTATCGGTTATTGCTGGAAAACGCGCATAAGGGGTCCTCAAAGGCTTTGCCTTCCGTGGTCCCGGTAAGTATATTTATTGTTGTGCCCTTTTTTCCCCCCAGCACCCTTACCAAAATCCTACATCCACCACTGCCGGTCCACTGTCTACTGCAGGATGCAGATATTTCGATCTCGATACTCAGGCGGACGCTGCTTAATTTGCTATGCCCTGTCCACTTTTTACTTTTGGTTTCACAAATAATTTTTTATTTTTCCAAATAACTTTCAAATTTGTTTTATTTGTCCCCGTTCCGAATCGGAACGGCCTTGAGTCGCGACCGTTCTTTAAAGTTTTATCGCATTTTATATAGGTCTATATCAGTTTCTCTTTGTCAACAGTCTTAACGTACATAGACATGTTGGAAGAAAAACATTCTATACCTACACTATTAAAAGTGAAGTTAGTAGACCTACCAATTGTATTTATTGTTTTTATCTTGCTGTTCTGTTCAGAAATATTCAATAGTCATCAACAAAGAACTACACGCATCCGGTTTGTACACATGCCGGCTTTTCTGGCTTCATGCCAACCTACTATTTCTATTTGGGATCTGATGGACTGTTAACCAATCATATTACACATGAGCGTGGAACGTCTCATGTACCATGGGTAATGATCAAGTTTATTTTCGCATCATTATTGTAAATTTATATTTGTTTTTTATAAATATTAACATATCTTTTTATAGAATTGTGATTAATGCGTGGATAATTCCAGTTTGAACCGGGTTATAATGTGTTATTACAGCTGACCTACTTTTCAGAACAACTCTCCACCCCCCTGCAAAACGTTCAGTGTCCCATCATTCAATATAGACCACAACTACTGATGGACCGGTGCAGATTGTTATGGTGGAAGAAACGTAGTTTGACATGTCTAGAAGATGGCAAAAATATAAAAAATGAACAAAATGTTTTCAAATATTTATGATTTGGTTGTATTGTAAAAGGATTGTTGCGGCTGCCAAGGCATGTTTTGTAGTTGATTTCCATTTTTATGGGCAGATTGTGACAATAGTGCGAGGGGAACTCGCCGTAGTCCTGGCAGGAGAGAAAGAGGGGGAGTGGGTTGAAGAACGCGGTGTCCTAGGACCGAGAAGCCGGACAGTACACATGACTTCCAAGGATATGCTTAAGTTTCTTACTCACAAGCTCAAAAATCAGTCTATAAACGAAGTACATCCATTCCATGGAAAGGTGAGTGTAAGGAATGTAACCCGTGTCCCCTATTGTCAAATGAAATCTTCCATTTTCTACAACTGTTTGGCATAGTATGACTGCTTTCCTTTGATGTTTCAATATTGACAAATCTATTTTGATATATTATGTAATTGCTACAATTTTTTTACGTTGCTCTTATAAATTACTGATGAACTCAAATCGAATCATATAATAAATATTTATGCGGACTAGTAAATTATATATGTGTTATTAAAATAGTGACTTGATAAAAAAAAAAAATTAAAGAATATTTACTATAAATTATAGTAAATATTATTATTTTTTTTTTTTATACAGGTAGTTATAGGCCTACTGCTTTGCATCATTATAACAATAAAAATTATAAGTGTAAAATGTTAAAAAAAAACAACAATCTGTCTCGTAGATTAGTAGATCTAATATTTTCGTGTTATGATTTATATTGTATTTGAAATGTATATCTTATTCATTTTTCTCAAGAGTTACAACTACCCAGTAATACAGTTGAATCCCGTTTGCTCGAACACCGTCGGTGCTCGAGAAACCGTTCGACCCATCGGGTAGTTCGACCCAAGCATCAGCAATTTAGTATAAGGGTTTAATTTGGGACTTCAATCTGGGTGCGAACGTTACCATGTATTCGACCCTTCCGCGTTCGAGCCAACGAGATTCTACTGTAGTTTTTTTCTGTAAATTTAATGTATGGTAGCCCTACGATAAAATAGAGGAATGACTCAAAATGTGGTAAATTGATGAATGATCTCAATGTGTGGTAAATTGAGGATTGAACTCAAAGTGTTGTAAAGGATCATGTAAAATCATCCAAAATGTAGTTGAAATATCCTAACTGACAAGATGCTGCACTGTGTAGGCGTTGTGTTGGATACATGTATATGCCCCTAGTAAATCAGTGAATACTTGATCACTACCTGGGTCGCGATTACCGTAGTACCCAGGTCTGGAATAGTACCCAGGTAACAGTCACAGTGACGAAACAACAGTGTGTTCAGTTCATGTTTGTTTTTGAAGCCCAACAAGATACATGATTGTTAATATTATTTTTGTCACACAAACATTTCCCAAATATTAGGACCTGAGCCAAAACTGCACTCAGGGTCCAGTCCTACATCCATGTACATCTAAGAAAATAGAACCATCCTGGTTGTAAACAAGTGAATGTAAAAGTTATTTTAATACATTACTTGCATGTATACATGTAGTAGTCAACACCTATTCAACACAAAGTCAATGTCTGCCCAGTTATAATGTCTATGATAGGCGTCACAAACTGTAAAAATGTTACTTCCTTAATAATGAATTTACACTTTTGTCAAAAAATGTAGAAAAATACAATCAGGCCCACTATAGCCAGGATTTTGAGAAGGGGTTGTCGTTTAGGCTTATGGTGAGGCACGAGGGTGCGTTATAGAATTTTTCTTTTTTCGACCCCCCACCCCCAAACCCCCATTGGCTATTGGCCTGCATGTATTACTATCAGGTACACACATTATTTCTTACTTGGTTAGACATTTTGGCTTGTTGGCTCGCTAAGGCAATTTCCAGTAACAACAAACCTACTTGTATTTACCAGATCATTTCATTGATGGCATTGACCAGTGAAGATATATGCGCAGCTGTACCTCACTGACATCCTACCACCAGTAAACATGATCAATGTTTAATGTATTTAAAGGAAAATGAGCGTATTAAACCATTTTAATGAAAATCTTAATGTTTTCAAAGATTACAGTCTTAATTTTTTATGTAAAAATGTATAAATTTATTATAACAGAATGTAATTCCCTTTTGTTTGTTTTTGTTAATGAACAAATTGTAAATATCTAGTACTGGAACAAAAGAACAATAAAGAAAGTGTAGATCAATCCATGATGATGTATCTCCTCATTAAAATATGTTGTGCATATTAATACCTGATCTGAACAGGATGTGTGGTGGTAGCCACTAGCCACCAGCCTGTAATTAATGAGGTGCTTTTACAAACTAACAACTTGTTACATGTCAGGGCAGACAATTCTGTAAAAAGTGTTTGGGCAATCCACGCATGTTTTATATCGATTTGTGTGTGCCATTGATAATCTTCCCAAACAAGCCAGACATACATGTACTTGTACTTGTATCTTCTGAAGTGCATTTCATAACATTGGAGGTTGCATAACTAAAAGTAAGTTATTATAATTATGCATGTGGTTGAATATTCACCAAATACGGTTTTATTTAGATTTGAGCCTTGAAAACACTTTTATGCTGAACACAAATACAGGAAAGTGTTGCATATATTTATGCACAATTTATTCAGAGGTTTCCCCTGAGCCATATGATATAGGAGCCTACGCTCCCAACCTGATTAACTAAGCACTTTGATTTATTGTAAGGCAATTGTAAGGGCCTTAAAATTCAGTTATGTTTATAATTTTGCATAATCTGTCAAATTAGTTTATGGATTTTTCATAAAATGATAATAACATTGCTAAACTTTGAAAATCATGAGGAAAGGTATGTTGTCATGACTATATCAATTAAATGTCAAGTGTTATACATATCGTAGTGACATTTCGTTATGTTCATACAAAATTATTATATGGCTTGAGAACAAACCATGTTTGTTAAGAATTAATATATACCAGTTAGTACGATTGTACAAGAGAAATAAGATACGGTCAAAGCAGTAATTGTACAAAATATCATAGTATCATAAATACCAGTTTTAACCTTCAACCACGTCTGTCATGACCATGCAGTCCAGCTGCCTCGACTGCCTGCCCAGGACGGAAGTAACACGGTTAGTGTTAGTATGATAGAGGAAGGCCGCTACTCCTATTTGAAAGGGATATTTTATGTTGTTTCCCACAGACAGGACAGTACATACAACAGCCTGTGTTAACCAGTAGTGGGAAACTGTCCAGTGTAAGCAGTGTACACCAATCCATTGAGACTTATGAAGTTCTCATTTGGATATAAGCCAGTACTGCGATTAAACATCTCATCACCTTGAATGGGATTCGAACCCAGTACCTACCAGTCTTGAGCCTGGTGGTCTAACCACTACACAACAGAGCCCAGTTATATACCTTTCACATAATTATTTGAGTGAAGAAGAAGATAATGCTTCGACTGTGTAGTTATGTTTGTATATTCCAAAGACTAGAACATACATGTACATGAAGCAAATATAAAAAAGTGCTCATGTATAATGCATTATGGGTGGGTGTGGTGTGAACCAATTGCTTGATTTTGTGTTACGTTTTAAATGTCGTATGAGTAATCTCATTTACAACAGTGACTATAGACATGTATTAATGTTTTAACTGCATGACATTTACACAGGGTGTTCATTATCTTTGAAAATAGGACGCTGTTTGAGAAAAATAGACAGCTGCATCTGATAATTGCAGAGTGCGATGCATACCGTAGTCCACTAGAAGCTTTGGAAATTCGTGTTTTGCATTTGGATAAAAATTTGACATTAAACTGAGTGTTATTCTTAACGTCATAGAATATGTATATATAAAAGTTTATTTAAAGAATGTGTAGGTGGTAATGACAACAGTTAATAGCCACCTTGTACTTAAACTCCCATTTGCTGTACATCTATGAATGTGACATGCATATAGCAGTCACCTGTATTATAATACCACTATTATTCTCCCAAATCACCTGTATTCAGAGCTGATTTCTATTTATTCCTATGGGTGATTTCACTCTATAAAAAAATATATATCCAGAGTACATAACGTATGCTTTTTAATGACGTTACAATGAAAACATCAAGCTGATGATAATTAGATAATGCAAATGACTATTCAGACTGAGTCTTGCAGGTGTCAGGTCTCCAGGCAGTACTAGTATGGCCGTATCTTGAACTATTTGTCCACCACATTCATATGAATGTCTACTGCTGTCAATTCAATTGTATACTGGTCAGTATAAATTGGTTGTGTGCAGTATGTTGAGAATATTGCCTGCTTTGCAGCTATTCAATACTGTTAATGTATTGGTTTCAGTGTCGCCAAATGGCAGCCAGATAAAGAAAGGCAGGTTAATGCACCTTTGTTCAACTTGCTAAATTATGAAAACATGGTCAAATAGCACTCGAGGGTGTCGTTACACCTAACCTATTTGCATGTGTTGTGGGCTCGGGTCAGATTATCAAAGAGTAATGTGGAATGCAAAATAGATTAGCAGATTTTTAAGTTTTGTGTCCAGGAGTCAATTTTACAAAACATCGTAGGTCTATGATATAGGCCTACTCGTGTAGTTTAAGACTAGTTGTGGACGTAAATGTAAGTACAGAAAATTTACATAATTGCATAAATTTATTATATGACTATAAACAACAACATAAATGTAAAAATGTCGTTATATTACCGGTACATAAAATTGAACATCAAAAATAGTCTTTGGGATAGTTAATACACTGTTTAATGTCACACTATTGTCTTGTGATGGAGCGGAGTGCAAACGAATGTTATTCTCTGGTCGAGACCAAGCTGCATTTTCCTGCCAAAATGGTGAGCGATTGTATTTTAACATGTATCATGAAAAACAGTGAACTTTAGCTGGGCAATAATGAAATTTACTTGATTTAGTTGAATTGTTCTGTTGAGTTAAACAAAATCTGTCCACCAATAAGCTGTAGCTTTGTAACATTTGGCAATAGAGTGAATTTATTGCACATGATTTTGGTGGGGGAACGGGACGTAGTCTACAGGTAGAATGTCTGCCTATTGCAGGATGGGTCAAGGGATCGATCCTCCACAGCGCAAAGCATTTTATGGGCTATTTTCCGTTCCAACACAATTGGTTATCAAATTCGATGGAATAGTGCACATAAAAGACCCCTTGCTGTTTTTAGGTAAGAGTAGCCCATGAAGCGGCGACAGCTAGTTTCCTCTGAGACCATGTGTCAATATAACCATATGTCTGATGTCCAATAACCGCTGATGTATAATCGATGTGTTTCTAGTGGCGTCGTTAAATAAAACAAACTTTACTTTATGATTTTGGGTGAAGACATGTCACATGTGTCACATTGGCAGTAGACCGCTTCACAGGAGGGTTATCAGAATATCATGGGTGTTCACTGTCAGTCAGGAGACTGAATTCAGTTGCGGGATAAATTCTCAACAACTTATTTATTAAAAAAACTTATGTTTTTTAATTTAAAATATAAGACCAAAACTTAAAGTTAAAATGCATATTTTCATTCATACAAATTCACTTTTGTTAACACCTATGGAATATCAACATTCAACTATGTATGGTGTGTATTTCATCTCTCAATGAAATAAACTGGAATGGTTGCAAACATGTGTTACCTAATTTTTTATGGTATAACAATAAGTATAAAACATTATTTCCTAAAATTGATTGCACATTTCATATTAGTAGCCTTGTTTATGAGCAGATGGGGGTATGCATGATGTACTTATATGTATCAAGGCCAAGATCATATACCTTGTAATTTAGATCCTAGTTCATGTGCTATCCGGTTTTTTGTTTGCTCTATTTTTATATGCTTTATAAAAAAAAGTGCGTGGGAATTATTCAATGCTGCGACATAAGTTGACAAACACGTTCCAAAATGTGAGATTTTTTAGCACGTAATTATACATGTAGCTGACCGGTACTGAGAAGCAGATTACTACACGTGTGTGCGTGTGTGTGCATGCGTGGGTATGTATGTGCATGCGTGGGTATGTATGTGCATGCGTGGGGATGTGTGTGCATGCGTGGGTATGTGTGTACACGTGGGTATGTGTGTGTGTGTGTGTGTGTGGGGGCGCGCGACAGTATAGTTTGTGTTTTCTTAGTGTCTGTGTTTATACATGTATACAAACTCCCATAGGTGATAACATAGGTGATAACATGCGTGGGTGTGTACTCCAATATAATATTGTACATTGTGTATATATTTAATATATCTATACATTTATGTATCGTAATAATTACATGTGTGGGTGTGTACTCCAATATAATATTGTATGCTATTGAGACGGCGATAGATGTGTTCTTTTCCAACTGAATGATTTTATCACTTGAGTGCCCTGAGAGAGATACATTCCTATTATTTGTCCACCTTTACCGTTAAAAATTCCACACCTCCCTGCCTACAAATTCACTGAGCAGTTAAAATTCTCCCAAGTGGGCATAAATTTATACGGGTAAGTATATTAGTAGGATATGTAGTTTTAACTAGATGCGTTTATTCTTTTGTACCAGGAACGTAAAATATGTCATTTACCAAAGAACAAACATGACATTACAAATATTATGTGTATCAATTGCAATTGAGACATGTATTGCAGTGTTGATGAGGCATCATGGGACAGCATGTGTTGTGCACACGGTCTTGAATAAACAGCCAGGCTCTCTGTAACTACTTCCTGTCCCACTGACTTAAATCAGTTTATGTCGTTTCATGCTGGGATCATTGCGCCTTCTTTAAATCACTTAAACTCACTCTAAAACTGTTTAATCACTCACTCACCCACTCACTCAACTCACTAGATCACTCACTCACACAAGTATTCATTCAACCACTCCCTCCCTCCCTACAAACGTATTGTAAGATGTTGATTTGGTGCTCACCTTGTAACCCTGCATCACGTGTTGGTTCTAAGAACAATTAAATATGAGATAATTATGAAAAATATTTTAAAAAGTTTTGACTTTAGGTTCTCGAGAAAGAGGTTCATATCGTAACCTTGACTTATTTCCATTCCTGAACCACTCACTCACTCACACACTCACTTCACTAACTCATTTATAATGTGTCCTGAAATATTGTCAATACATGTACATCCATTAGTCTGTCATTCAAACAATATCTTATCAAATTCTGCCAGATGATCTAATGCTAGGCATACATTGTCCGATCAATATTCTTCTTGCATCTTTGTGCAAATTAAAATATATACATTCCTGGATTTTGTTTATGTGGACGATCTCTCATGAATATAGTTATACCATGTCTTTAATATTATGTAAGTTTTCATCATACATAAGTCACAAACAATGTCATCAGATTGTTCTCTATTGAAACTACAGATCTGTGCACATGACACAAGTAATTTGAACCAACTATTCATGCAAGTGTGTTAATGTCGAACATGATGATTTCTGGATTATTTACCCTAAATCTGTACACATTAGACAAATTACAACATCTCTGGAAACAACCCAGTGCGAAATGAACTGCACAATTAAACCATTTTAAGACAATTAAACTGACTCTCATTAAATCATATAATTACAAAACAGGAAATATTCAACACTGTACATTTTCATGATTTTGAAAAAATTTATCGATTCATGGTATGTAACTTACACATTGTCAAATGGTGATTGTTTTATTTTCCTTTAGTTTTTCATGGACTCACTACAGCACTGCTGATTGCCATGATTAATTGCATGGGTTGGTCAGGTGTATTAAATAATTATTAGGTATTATCTCGACTCTTGGTATTAGTGTCAACTAAATTCGAGCATCACAGAACACATGCACACTGCACAGACCTTGATGTGTTATTATGACTAATGGTAATTGATCTTTTGTGGCCTTGAAATCAAGGTTACATGCTAATGTACTACATTGTACATGTATAATAACCAACTGACCATGTATAGATTTATATATCTGACCACTTGATCATACAATGAAGATGAAGGTCACAGCTCGAAGGACTAATAATGTGTAATCACTATTTGTGTGGGTTGTTTGTGTAATGATATGCTACAGCACATTGATTAATTAATCAATTAGTAATTCCATTTTGGCAGTTGCTAAAAAAATCAGTTCACAAAATAATAAATTATATAATATATATATTATATATACATGTGTATATATATATATAATCGATTTGTCCGATGGATCATAATATATTTCGATAATCTATTTCATTTATAAATGCATAATGATTTTTGATAAAGGCGACAGATGTTTTAAGTACTATGGAATACTTTGTTCAATGCAATGAAACCAGCCTTACATTCAATAGGGCGAGCACTCTAGAACTATGTGACTGGTGCCGATCATGTAATATCATATCACATTCATTTAATGTTAGATGCAGACACCAGTTACAGAATGTTTTGTCTCGGTAGCAGAACGCTCGTCCTATTGAATGTAAAGCTAGTCCCGATCGTACACTATCATATCACATTCATTTAATGTTAGATGCAAACACCTGCAACAAAACATATTGTCTCGGTAGCAGAATGCTTGCCTTATTGATAATTGAACATAAGGCTGTTTTAAACTTCTGTACGAGGGAATAATCAAAAGTAACCACTTAAGAATGTGGTCATTGATGCAGTATAATTTCATACAGATTATTTAATAATAAAAAGATGGCCTTAGACATGTACTTTATTAAACTATTTACAGTGTTCTGCTACGTCATAAAGTTCAAGCAAAACACTCTCATACACACTATCATACACACTATCATACCCCCACCCATGATGTTTTCCCCTATGAGTACGGTAATAACTTGCCATGTATGTGTATGTACAAGTACAAGTAGTGTATATAATGAGTATTATTTTGATGGTGTTTTCAGGAGGTAGCAGCAGATGACGCCCCCACCCCTGATGTTTCCCCTATGAGTATGGTAATAACTTGCCATGTATGTGTATGTACAAGTACAAGTAGTGTATATTATAATGAGTATTATTTTGACGCTGTTTTCAGGAGGTAGCAGCAGATGACGAAGAACGTGATTCTGGAACTGAATCAGATGATGAGATTGCAGAACTAGAAGACATAGCTGAAAGTGAGTTGCGTTTTCTCTTTATAACAGCTTTTTGTACACATCAACCAAATCTGGCATTGTAGTCTCTGAGTAATTATAATTTTGCATGCATCCTGAGCTTCCACGTTGTGAAAATTGCAGGAACGTTTGTGTCATTGAACAAATATTGTTTTGTGTAACCTATTGTTCATTCTAACAGAAAGAATAACAAGTTATTTTTAAAGATATCTTATTAGCCCCTTATTTATAAACATTCCTTGTGAAGGAAAATATGAGTCATTTTTTTAATTTAGCTTAATGACAAGAAAATATGAATTATGAGTGAAATTCAACATGGAATTAGTACATTGTATGTGCCGTCATGATCCATGCCAAGTTCGTTCACTTGTAATGTCAATAAATCTGCTTCATTTCGGTACATCAATCAATATTCACACATTACCACAGCATGATAAATGTCTGATAATTGTATCCAGCCACTGCAAATATTGTCACCACACATATAATATATACCGGTATAGCAAAATATTGTGTAATTCATTATTCCAAATGAAATGTTACGTGAATTATTTTTGCATAACCCATAAAAGTGCTGTGCAAATGTTCAATTCTCACAGACCTTGTCTGTGACATTTTTACATTGACACATTATCACGTCTGGGAAAACGATGTTAATTATGCAAATAATAAATTTAGCATCGTTGTTTTTCTTCTAGAGCTATATACGTGTGCATTGTCGTCATAGCATGGGGAGAGAACTAGAGAAGCTATTACTCCCATTTTTTTTAATTTCTTTGTTTGTGTATACATTTTATTTTTTTTAAGAATTGTTTCACTTTTATAATATTTTATATTATTGATTACCATGTATTAAAAATAAGTGTGTCATAATTATATTAAATCAAGGGAAAATAACTTAAGTGCGTCACTGGATCTACCGCTACAATAAAATATTAAATAAAATAATGTCAAACTTGACCATGCCCTGCCATGGTGACACATACTGGTGCATTGCAAATGAGTGTAGTAGTGGTGTTAATGAAACGTAATGGGGTGTGATTTATCACAAAGCACTGAACGAACAGCCATAGTTTGCATCAGCTTGATTAGCTAGCTAATGTGAAAGGTAGAATTGTAAAGATTGCAGAAATCATTAATGACTTCTGACTCTTTACGACTCTGACCCTTGCAGGACACATCAAATAGACTGACCATGTGCAGTGAAGTAGAATTGTAAAGATCATGCACGCATTAACTCCCAAGGTGGTGACTTGGACCAAATTTAGCATTTTTATTTCTCCTACAGGACTAATTGAAAACCTGTATTGTGATGCACTAATTGATCTTGTAGACTGCAGGTGTATTCCGTATACATCTAGCTGCATCGTGATCATATTGATCACACCAATTCCTGTATATATCAATACAATTTACACATGCACACCTTGTTTTAACATGCTCTTTTGGATGATGTCCTGGACACAGAATCTGATTATCATGTAGCTGATTACCATGTAGCTATGTCAGTGCCTGTGTCTCAGACAGGTCAAAAGGATGGGCGGGGAAGAGGTTAGGAAGGCAGGATTCTAATGACACATGCTATCAGATCTGCCACAAGCACAAGTAAGTGTCTGTATAGGCTTACTGGTCATAAAGGGATATTGATAGTTGGCAATTTTGCTAAGTTTCTTCCATGTATTGTTGTTTATATGCAAAAATGAAAGGTGATGCCTGATTAGTGCTTGCAGTTGAATTTTGTGCGATTAATTACATTTGTCAACAAGTTTGAGTATCAGTTTAAAACATTACTACTTAAATGCACCCATGTTTGCCACAATGTTTAACACATTTTGTTTGTCATGATCAAACATCAGCTTGTTATTAATGGCTTATTAGCTAATTAAACTTTCTTGCATGATCAAATGCTTTATGATACGTAACTCCTGACTATATTGGTTGAAGCTCTGGGATAACTGTTTGGATAACTTTAATAATAATAATAATTAAAGGCCATGTTTTAAATGTAGACCCACATGCTAGTGTTTAATCATTGCAGAATGGCATATACCTTTACATGTTTACCGGTTGAGGACCACTGGTTAGAACTGAGGCAAAAGTGAACAATTTCTACTAGTCTACTGAGGAGGATTGATCCTTCGACCTCATGTACCTCTTAGCTACTGAGCTAGATCACAATCCTTAATGAATAAAGATGGTTTATTTACCAAAACCACTGG
Organism: Melanodrymia aurantiaca; assembly: GCA_032355825.1. Lineage (NCBI taxonomy): Eukaryota > Metazoa > Mollusca > Gastropoda > Neomphalida > Peltospiridae > Melanodrymia > Melanodrymia aurantiaca. Next base: position 12,270 of record JAULBR010019824.1, read on the forward strand.
ATCACATTGATTAATAATCCGTGGCTATTGGATGTTAAACACATGGTAAATCAATACATGTGTGGTCTCAGATGAAACAAGTTGCTGCCACATACACGTATGCTACTCTTACCAAATAACAGTAATGGTTTTTTTATGAGCACTTTCGCACAGACAGGATAGCACACACCACAATCTTTTATGAATCTGTCATGGATCGTTTGTTTGAATGGAAAATGGCCAAATGTGTCCACTAAGGAGGATAGATCCTTCGACCAATCAAATCTCAGGTCGATGCTATTGTAATGAGATACGTCCTGCTGCTCTAAATTAATGTACATGTAGTTATTATTTTCTCTGAATACTAGTATTTATGAAATGCTCAATCTACATTTATTACATGGACATGTAATTGTGTATCGCACGCACCGCTGGTGGCGAGGAATTTCTTCATAATGCATTGACAACATATTTTTCACTCTTTATAGCCTTCATTACTCATCATTGGTGATCACAGGGCTTTCAGCAATGTGAGACTATACATACTGACAACATTTAAGCATCGTTCCATTATAGGAATATAAATTATTATAGTTGTACATACATGTATATAATACAGATAATAAACAGTCCTGAGGTAAAGTGCATATATTATATATACATATTATTTTATACCAGTGGAAAAAAACAACCTTGAACACTTTGACAAGCAGTTTATGGTGGCTCAGCAGGGATTTTTGTGTAGTCCATGTGTCATAGTAACCATAACATATATCTATAAATATGTGCTAAGTCACTTACTAAATACTGTTCATACTCAATAAAAATACTTGTATGTATACATCATAACATGTAATATTTAGTTTTTTATGTTTTTGAAAATATCTCAAGTTACAATTTTTAAATATTATATACCATGTAGTTTTTTGGTATTATTAAATACAATACCAACTTGTTATATTGTACTGTCAAACCTGCTGCAGTGACTACCTGTTAAGACAAACCACCTGCTAAGACAAACCACCTGTTGAACCAAACTAAACCGAAATGTTTTCCTGTGTTGAAATCCACTCAAGTGCAAGCCAACCAACTCTTCTGGCATGGTAGCAAGCTATTAACGAAATGATGATGAAATGTCATTTTTTAGTCCCAATTTAGCTTATAACAGTAGGAAACTGTCAAATCTGACATTGTGACTGTCTAAAGCATCTAATGTTAAATCATTCCCACCTTGATCAGCTTTAGACTGCTTATATTACTTCATTACCATCAAAAATGTTGGCTTCATTATGAAGAAAAGCATTGGCAGGAGCTAGCTCTGTTTGTTCCAACATCCTGTTGTGTGTGTGTTAAAAACCAAGACAACGAAGTATTAAGCTATCTACAACCTAGGTTTTGAATGCATATATTCAGTATATAACAGAATATTGAGATACCAGTACCATCACAATATACATGGAATTAATAACATGTAAAATTGCTATTTTCAACTGCATCATGGTTTCCAGTTCTAACACTTATATCTGGTAACAAATTTTCATTTTCGTTAGATTGTTTTGTTCAAGAGCATTATGGATAATTAGCAACAGTCTGCTATACACTTATTTGAATAGTTAACTATCCAGATTATATATAGTTGCATGCTAATAATGATATGGGATATCTCAAATAGTAAGTCATCTAATTTGTATAGTGTTGCTTACTTCAACATAGACCATTTCAATATTTCTTTTCATTTATCTGTCTGGCATCAACCAAGTTATCTAATTTCATTAATGTCAGAAAGCATTCCGAATGAAACTGCAACTGCATGTTCCAGCCCTTTAAGTCCATTTTAATACAAATTGGTATTATCGTGACTTGCATTTTGTTTCTCCCTGTTATTTATTCCATAAAAAAAAATGTCCCTGTTGTGATTTGAATTTTTTTGTTTTCTGTTATGATTTGAATTTTGGGTTTTCCTGTTATGACTTGGCAGAGCTGAACATTGCTTAAAGCTCAATAGTTTCCACCTCAGAAAAGCATGCGGTCAAATGATCAATCCTCCTCTGTAGACCTGGTACATCAAATGCTGTGTGTGTGCTATCCTCTATGGGAAAGATTCCTTGCGTTTAATTGGTAAGAGTAGCCTATCGGTATATGGCAACATCAAGTTTCCTATGATCCATGTGTCAAAATAATCTTGTGTTTGACATCCGATAACTGATGATGATTATTAATGAATGTGCTCAGACTTTATCTTGTTAGGACTTCAATGTTTTGTTGCCTGTTATTACTCAAATTATATGGGTTTTTTTATCACCAATTTAATATTTCGCTGTTTATGTTATAATGCAGAGAAATAAAAGACATCAAATCTAGTATAAAGTAACTTGTATTATTAAAGAAACCACCTATCTATAACAGTGGGCCATGGTTTGGTATTCCCTCGCGTGTCTACTTGAGAATAGTTTTCCATTGTATGCTTCATTGCCCTGCAAAAATGCAAGCAATTGTGAATAGTATTATAGTTACAATGACATGTTTCAATAACTAGTATCAAACAAACAAAACATTGTTTTTAGCTGATATATAGATTTCTTGTCAAATACATGTATACAAATTCTGTCACCTTTTTGTTAGAACTGTTTCATGATCGATTATAGTGTGGAATAATAATCTACTGCTGAGACAAAAATACACAGCGACGACGTCAAACCGTGATGATTATGAGAAGACAATGCCCAAACTGTATCCTGTAATATTTCTGCTGATGCCAAACACATTAACAGTGTTGTTTAATCAACATTATTTGGCACAATGCTTGGTGCAGCACGTACGAGGCAGACGTCATGTGTCGAAGGTCGGCGCAATGGCAGGTACATGCAGTACTCTGCACAACACATTGCATTCATCTTCTCAAGCTGTTCATCTGACTTCACTTTGTCATAGGCCGGTGTTGTGACACCTGAGAGCATCACAAACACACGTGTAATTTTAACAATACTCAGCAGATTCTTTATAAACTGAGTAGAAGTACTAGAAGTAAACTTAAAAGATCCGTATTATTGAAATATTATTTTTGAGGTGATGAATTAAAAATAAAATATCTGGCAAAGTACATGTAGATGGCTGATCTGTGAATGATAGACAGCAATTTTGTCCACATCCACCTGGAAATGCACAAGGAGTATTCTACAAAGGTGTGCACTTGTGATTCTGTTTTGACTTGAACTTTGACATGCCTGTCACAGTGTGAAATATTTGACTGACATGAATTTCTCAGAAAAGGTATTACCAGGTATACATTGTACTTCAATTGCATTTGTCTTATTGCTATTATTTTATGTAATTATTAAGATTAAAACAACAACATCATAATAAAAAAAATTTGATTCCTCTTGACAGTTGCCACTGACACGATCACAAAATAGAGTTTTTACTTGCCCAATATCACTCTCCAGATATCTGTTGTCTTTTGAATGGCGCTATAGTAAATATTTGCATTGTCTCAGTAAATTACAAATGTACAACCAAACTTTATTACCAACAATTTATGATACTACCTTTTCAATCAACAAATTCAAGTGCCATACCTTATGGAATATGTTTTTTAGCAAAACCACGAAAATTTAAACCAATGAAAATAAATGATTTTACAGTATTCTACAAAAGCACTCATTTAAGACTTAGTAATGTTTAATTTTACATTAATAAACTCTAATTATATCTCATTATGAGACATATTAATTAATGTTAAAAATAATTACTGGATTTGATAAAAGATAAAGCTGACTTCATCAAAACGGAATTATTGATACAAATTTGATACTACATGTACATGTATTTGATATTGTGTAATTTCACTGGAGTGGTGTTCCTCAGATTACACATCCATGGTATTGCATTTGACCCTTTTTGTGTTCAAGATTGGCCATGATCCAAATCAGTGAGCCCGCAGTGTTTGGCTATTGAAATTCCTTTGTGGCAGTTTATTCAAATGGTAGCATGTCCTTGGTTTATCAATACTAGCAGATAATTTATGTCCACTACACAGGCATCATGAGCTGAGATACAGGGTAAACATGACACAAAGGCATCTGTGAATGGCCACAGTCCATGCATGTCTGAGAGGAGTGTACATACACATGGACATGTCTGAAGAAATTTACAAGGAGAGAATCCTTATATAGCTTGACACTCCATAGACAGGCATTTATTTGGCTGCCATACACGTAGGCAGGCATTTATTTGGCTGCCATACAGTGTACATGTAGGCAGGCATTTATTTGACTGTCGTACATGTAGGCAGGCATTTATTTGGCTGTCGTACATGCATCTAGATAGGCATTTATTTGGTTGTCAGAGGGTAAGGCATCATTTTGGCATGACAGAGGCTTCAAGGTTTTTTTTATTGTTATGTTAAATTTTGAATTTTGGGTGAAATTTATGAATGGATTTATTACAGTGTGTCAGATGTCGTTGACATACTAATACAATGCAGGAGAGTTGATGAAACTAATAGTAATAGACTTAAAAAGAACTAAATCTGTTGAATTTTGACATTTCACCAAATATCGAAATCCGACGCACATTTAAAACAGACACATTTTACTTTCGCGTTGTTTGTCAAAAATATATGTCGAGAACTTTGTCATCAAAAGCTGTCAATGTAAAATAGGGTTATTAACAATAAAAAATTATAGACTATGTGTTCAACTTATTTGTATGTAGAGAAGATGCAATCTACGAGTTACTTGTAGTTATGATGAACTAGTAGCATCACCCGCTTCACATTATGTTAAATCAACTCTCAAAGCATACCCAGGTGAATCAGAGTTTGCCAGAACACAAGCTGATGTATTTTATGTTCCCATGCTACAAGTCTGTTTTTATTTTGTGCGAAGCTATTACCCGGTAGTTGCAATTGTTGAATTTTAATGACTGATGTTGATATATTCGATGAGGGGCAAACTTTAAAACAAATCTTCATATACAGACGATATATTCGTTGAACAAAGATAAAAAGTAACTTTTTAAAAACTGTTTGATATATATATCATTAAATTGAACAAAGTAAACAGTGATGTCATAAAATTCGACAATCGACTACAGTGCACACGCGCAGAAACTATGTCCTGTTAGTATGTCAGAATAATACAGGCATACTGTTATTTTATAGACTTCAATATACATTGACCTTGTTCTTTACAGCATACATTGTATAGATTCACTTTGATTTGAGCCTTTCATCCGGTGCTACAATAGCTGTATGATCAGCATGGCTGGTAATTGTTATGTTGTGTGTGTATCCAGCTGGTTCTTCTATAGGCAGACACATTATTTTCCTTAATGGGCTGTCATATCTCTGCACTTAGTACACTCTTCAAGAAAAAAACCATATATTAATTGGGTAATTTAAATATGTTTCTAATATATAATTTGTTTTAAGGCTTATATTATGTTGCGTTAGATTGGTATGGGAGTATTTTATTTATCGATATATGTAGCAAGCAACATCCGGCCCATATGTTACTCTATGATGAATTTAGCATCGTGCATAAGCATCTTTTTACACGTCCATGTTTGTTTGTATGGATCATTAATCCTATAAAAAGTTGTGAATTTAACCATCTGTATATAAATATAGAGATCTACATGTACAAGTTACCAGTACATATTATATCTCATTTAGAAGTACATACAAGAATCGCAGATATTTCATTACTAAGTTGGTGGTCAAAAGAATGATATTAATTAATAAATTAAACAAAAGAAAAATGTCAAATTTACAAAATTATAAATTGAGTAAAAAATGGGTAATAAACACATGTATTTATTTAAGATGTGTATTTGTAGGTACATGTATAATTGTTGTTTTTTGAAATATGTACTTTTGCTTCATAGATAAATCACTCCTACATTTGTATTCTGGACACAGTTCTAAAGTTTTGTTTTGTATAGATCTTGCATATAATACATGAATCTGTAGAGTTATAATGATGACGCAGAGCTTTGATGTTTAGTTAAAGCAAGAGTGGAAATGTTGTACAAGTATCTTCTGTTTCGTATTGTTCGAGTACATCATTAATTTAAAGCTAAAGAGTAGCATGTAATTAATTGGCAGAATGCCAAACAGTGGCTGTATTAGTATGATTTATTATGATGTATTATTTAGGGTCTTCCATTTTTGTCTGTTGTTGATAATGGAAGTGATCTTAAATGCTATTTTAAATACCTGATCGACTTGTGCACAAGTATAACATGTTTGCAGCATATTGTCTTGCATATTTAGTCTTAAAGTTCATGCATGCCTATAGCTACGGCAGGCTCAAGTCCTTGAAACGATGGAAGCAGTTTTGCGAAAATTGGTTTGAGAAGTTTTATTATAGGTAATGATAGGTTTCTGGTACTAATTTTTTATTGCCTGAGAAAGCCAATCAATATACATGTACATGTATAGGATATATAATCTGAGTATCTCAGAGTGAGTACCAAAACGTTTAATGGAAAGATATAACCTACAATAAATTACAGCTGGTACATCAATGGTATGTACTATCCTGTATGTGGGATAGTACATAATAACAGATCCCTTGCTGTTATTAAGTTGCAAACCAACTTAAACATTATCTTTTATAAACAGAAGAGATTGAGTCATACCATACATGCAGATGTCAAAAAGAGACTCATTTTGTATGCTCTTGAGCATGATGCTGCATGTGTACATACGGTACTTGTAGTGTACATATACTTATATACTGTGCATTAGTCATCTGCACCAGATACATGTACTTGTTTGTTTTAGCCTGTACTCACTCACGTGAAAATCATTTGTCCATGTCACGAAGTATATAAATATTTGAGGTGCACAGTGTCTGTAGGGCATCGACTACCAGATTAGCATAATAATTATTCTGTTGATGCTATAAATGATGGTTTGTTCAATAACACACCAGCAGCACTACATGTATGGATCTGTCTCTGTCAGACAGGTAGTTTGCAATCTAAATGTGAAACAGTTTCCTTGTGCAGACCAATATAACATTAAAACTGATTACCTGACTCACTATGAGAGTGGGCGTAGCTCAGCAATAGAGCGTACGCCTGATGTGCGATAGGTCAACAGGTCAATCCTCGGTGGACCTGTTGGGGTATTTCTCATTCCAACCAGTGAGCCATGACTGGTCCACCAAATTAATTAAGGCCATGGTGTGTGCTATCGTCTCTATGAGAATGTGCACATAAAATATCCCTTGCTGTTATTCAAATAAAAGTAGCCTATGAGGCAGCAGCAGGTTTCCTCTATGACCAAGTCGATATAACCGTGCATTTGACATCCCGCCTTAGTCATCCAATAACCACTGATTAATTTCAATGTGTTCCAGAGGTGTCGTTAAAAGTGCAGGTTGCATATGTATACAAACACAATCATACACATCAGCCTTTTATCTACCGTATAATAAAGCACTAAATCTTGTGCGGCATTATATTAGTGAATGTATATTTTGATGTCTGTGCTTTATCACCTTACTGCAACCTTCAAACTTCACACAGCTGAGGTGGATGCTCTAACCACTGATCTCACTCCACACTCATACACATATAATGTACCCAGCAACCAACATGTACATGTAGCTTTGAAAGGGGAGTGTCTCGTTTGGGCAGACTAAGTATTCCTTCAAGGCCAACCTAATGATGTGGTGAATATCGCAGGTAATCTGTTGAGTGGACAAACTGGACATATCATAAGTGACTGACATGTGTACACAAGTGTGCAATTGTTTGAGTGAACTTTTACATTCGATGTGAAAAATCCATATTGAACGGCCTCTAGTTGTAATAAGTACGGATAGAGAACTTAAAGTAGATCCTTTCTAGGTTTCTTGTTTGGATGTGACAATTGGTGATCAATATATTGCTAAATATCATCTTTCTTTGAGATCAAACTAATGGCAGTAGGTTGATTTGTAGCTGGCCGTAACAACATTCTCGGCTACGGCTACGTGTATAGATGCACTTTTACCAATTTAAAGGGAATCAGTCTGTACAGCAGCCTCGGCTTCAACTACAATGTAGTTCTATACATGTACATGACATCATAATGTTCTCGCAACTGCTATGACATCATGCCATTGAATCAACCATTGAAGGTGTTCATTTCCATTGACTTTCTGTTAATAATCATCCTAATTCGACATAATGATAACGAATGATAAACAAAATACATACCACCCTTGTGTCTTGTGATATCATAGATCATCAACACTCGTTCATAAAAGTATAAAATATGTTTATCAACTCGTACTGATAAATTATGATATCACAAGACACTTTAGGAGTATCCTCTATATGTAGGTTTGTGTCCTGTCTATGAGAATGTCTCCTTGCAGTTTCTTGAATAGTGAAAAACATTGCAGTCTTTTAAGTCTGAATTTAATTTTGTTATAACAAATATCTGTCCGTTATCACCATGATATAAACAAATCTATAATTGTGTTCTCTCTGGTACAGACTTTAATTCACTGTCAACCTTTGATACTAATTGGTTTTCACATGCAGCTCTATGTTTGTGATATACCTGTTAAACACATTGGTTGTTGGGAGAATTCCTCTGTTGATCAAATCTGCTGTAGGTCCACAATTAGCACAGAGTTCTGGCTGAGACTGTCTGCACCTTATCAATTCCCTCAACATTCATTACTTTGGAATTATGTCAATCTGCATTGATCTGCATGGGTCATTTGCATCCTACAGAGCTGTCCAGTGTTTTCTCTCAGGAGTTCTCTTCATGGGGAGAGCATATGTAAACCCTGGAGTATGGTCGCACATGAAGCTTGGGATGGCAAATTTATGTAAAATCAGTTATTAAACATCTTGAGATGGCAACTTAAAACCCAGTTAAGAACCCAAAATTGAGATGGCAAATTGAAACACTGCCAATCAACTGAAGCTATGATGGCAAATGTAACCCGGCCAAGAACCCAAAATAGAAAATTATAACCATTAGTGAGGCACCCAGACGTTGTCTATAAGGTAGAGTTTGAGGGGGTAATTATTCAGACTATAGTAAGAAAGTAACAAATGTAGCTGTGAAGTGACGGTTTAATGTGTTTATCGACTCTTTAGCTATGATTATCATCTCTTTAAGATACAAGTACTGTATAAGAAACATACACACATGTACAATGTATTGATCTCGTGGCCGAGTACAATGTAAGTCTGAACACATTGGGTGACCTAATCTATACATTTGTAATAATAAAATACACAAAGTAAATGTGGCATTCTAATATATTTACACAACTATTTATTCCCAAAATTTCTCTCCCAACATGGATATGAAAAGAAATGGTATTAAACCATTATTCTTTTAAAGCATAACATTAAAGGAACACATACTATTTTTAAATAGTAGAAAAACAAAATGAAGTGTTTCTGAGAACATTATAATGTTAAAGGGCCAAACAGCATGTACTAGTATGCTAACAATTTACCTAATGTAATGCCTTGACCAGTGCTAGCAACTGGTCATTTCCTGCCAAAGACCTCTAGCTGACCATGTTTGTTTAGAGTTGGAACTTTGTTTGCTCCCCATGGCTGAACATCAGCATATTCATTTGGAATATTCATGTAGGGACTCGCTCGCTCCTTCGTTCATGGAAGAATGCCGTGTTTGAATGAGAGAATAAAACAAGGGACTGACTGCACTGCATGGTCATTCACTGATTCAGATCATTAGTGAAAGTGAATTCAGTTTTCAGAACTCTCTCTTTCTCCGCTGCTCAGTTACATGTGTAATTCTACACATATGTAGTATTAATTGTTAATGCATGTAATCTCGAATTGTCGATGATTTCATGACTGGCGTGCATCAAAGGCTGTGTGTTATATGTGCTATCGTGGGTGGGAAGGTTGTCTGTACTCTACATGTTGGTTATATGATGTTGTCATGGTGGTATAGAATCTATACTCTATGGCTAAGTGGCTAAAAACTTTATAGGCATGGGTACTGAAAGAGTGCATGTAGACAATCTGCTTTAATTTTATTTCAAGAACTCTTGAAAATAACAAAATTATTATTCCACACTATCAGTCAAATCAGTACAGAATAAATAACGATAGGTCATTACCCGGCATGTAATTTTATAGTCCAAATAAGGATTTCCCTGGGTGTTTCCATTGTACATCTATATCTAGTATGAACGTGAGCATCTGTACGTAATTACCAGCGTCATCGGCTGCATGGTGGTATTTTGTTTCAGTACAGGTGCTAATTACTTCCAGACATGTATCTGTACACTATAATACTTTATATGGAAGTTAGTGTAAAGAATAAGATGTTTGTACTAGAAATTTAAAAATTTTATTACATTCTTTGAATGTTCTGGAATTTTAACTTATTTTCCACGTCTGAACATTCTTAGTTGTCATAATATTATCATGAAAATATCCATAAAGTCCTGCAATTCTACATCATTGATAATAGACATTGTTATAATTCTTCAAATTATTTTCTTAAAAGCTGTCTTTTTATAGTCCATGATTAACAAATGTTTCACTGGAAGCCTGGTCTCTATCAGACTTGAATGCAGAGAGATTTGAACTGGAGGGCGATGTCATGATGTTACCAAAATAAAGTCATTGGTTGATCATGATTCATCATAATGACCTGGAATTTCTTCAATGAGACCTTAAATATCCTTGAACTATCCTGGAATTTGGTGTGGACTCTTTGTTGTAATAGGTTTTTGGTTGAATATAAGACCGTTTTGGCAAGTACATGTAGACATGCCAACAATTCCATCATGAAGATCATGAATGCAATGCAGAACTAACTATCAATCATGATCAGTGAACACTTGTCTAAAATATTATGCTATATTGTTTTTAGCTGATTATTTGTGAAAATCATCTGTCTGAGATGGATAACAAAAGAACATTTCTGTTAACACCAACAAATTCATGTACAGAATAGTAAGAAAATTGGTCTGCCAAAGAAACGTTTGGTGATGTGAAGAATGAAATTAATGACAAGTTGAGTGACAAGTCTTAACTACTGGACTGACTGATGGCCTATTAACTTGAAGGAAATAGAATGAAAGTTCTCTAACACTTCAGGACAGTAAACTTGGCACGGGTGCGAAATATTTACATAGACCTTGAAATCCAGCCTAAAATAATGCTCTCAATCTGGCCATCACAGCTCGCATTCTTCTGCTTCCTGCTCAACTCTCACATGCCCAATCATTTCAATTGCTTTATATTGATTTCATCTGTGAAACAATTTCTACATTTGACAAGAATTTAGATAAAACCCTTCAATTCCAATACTGAGACATTCATGCTGAATGTTTTTCTATTATTTTCAGCTGCATCTCAGACTAACTTTTATTTAACATCAGCTCAAAGGCGTAAACTTTTTCGATTGTTTGCTGACAACAAATTTCGTATCTGATGAATGATCAGGGATTATTGAAATGTTGGTTTTCAAGTTGTACTTTGTGTTACTGTAATGTCCATCTGTGTACATTATCGTGTGAGTGATAATATGTTCCTATGTCAAATTGTTCCAGGCCATATAGGATCACTTTGACTGGAAGCATACAGATCGATTCTGGACTTGATTGGAACATATTTCATTATTGTATATGCCAAAGGGGTTAAGGTTAACAGTGTTGATGTCAGGGTGTATATCTGATGGAATACATCATATATGAAATGAAACCTATTTAAAAGAGAAATCATTCATATACAATATTACCAACTGGTATATTTTTCTGCTAATTGTGAATGCACATTTCACCTATCTGTATTCAATATTCTCAACAGTGTCAACATTTTCCCCCCTAGGCCTGTATGTAATTGCCTATTGATCAACTGTATAACTACAAAGTAATTTTTATATTGGGTCTTGAACAATAGGAAATAACAGGTTTGTTCATTAACAGACAGAAATAGGGAAAATGATGAACTAAGCCTTTACAAAATAAATGTTTTTACTCAAATTTGTAATGTCCAAGTATGTTTGTAGGATACAATTTTAAAAACTTTCCTCACTTGCCTCCTCACTCATGTCTAGCATCACTGAATAGCAAACACATGCAGTTTGAAACTCTAGTTTTTTCTCTAATATCCCTAGACCAGGTGTCGAAATAAACATGTCTGCCACATGCATTGTAAAAGCCTATGACTATGTGTACAATGTGGTGTGTGTGTAGTGAAACATGTTTTACTTCTCTTTGTTTGACATATCTTCGACTATCTGCACGTATATACGTATGTTCTGTGCAGAGCCACCATATGTACCGCAGTTACTGGAGGGACTGTTGGTGATTGTAATGAACTGTGGAAAGATGCGCATGCCAGTATGTTCAGTCACAACGTCTGTGTGATGTACGTTGCACCAGTTATTGATGAGATGGCTTGTAATGAACTGGAGAAAGATGAACTTAAGTAGCAATCTGCGCATGCTTTGATTTATAAATATTATTTAGGAAATTGGTCTGTATTAGTGCAGATGACTGGCCAGTAATTAAATCTCCGCTCAGGGCCGTTTTCCTCTCCCGCCATCATCAGTGTCTGTTAAGAGAGGACCAGGGTAATTGTAATGAGAAAGCTTGACTTTCTGGATATTGTCACTGTAGGCTAAGAGAAAAACTAACCACACTTGAAGCCGTGTTTGGGTGTTTGCCAAGCCGATCGCCCTGTATTGATCATGTATGCTTACACTCTACGTGGAATTAATGCTAGTAAATGTGCCTTGTTCTCAATCCCATTAAAAATTGCCCCCAGGCCATTAATACGAAGTATCTGCAATTTTGCATTACTTCAACTTGGTCTTGCATCAATGTATTATTACATTGCGAGTGGGTTTCATCCATATTCATGTTGTGTATTAATAAGTCAATAGTTTGATTTATATGTCTACACATATAACTCACTTTAATGTCTGTCTGCTTAATAGTTCACATACATACCGGAATGAGATTGTACTTTCATACATTTGTATTTATAACCATCCGTCATTTGAAATAGCTAGAAATGTTGTTCACACTTTGTGTCCTTACAAATGTGCAAGGCTTCAGGAGAATCACCCACCAGGTTTGTAGCCAAACATTCCTGCTCTGCTTATCTCCAGACAATTACATGACCTTAGAAAATGTATTGACTATCCAGGTGCATGTTTTGGCGATGGATTCAAACGTCTTAGAATGAACAATTTTATGTAATCTAATGACATTTCTGTTGTATAATAACTCTGTAGGTAAACAAGAACAGGGGTTTCGCTTCTGTTTATTCCCATTTTCGTGTGGCTGGCTTCATGCCTTTGTCACGTGCCAAAATGGTGAGTGCTTGCTCTATTTAATTAAAGTGGATGGAATTGAAGATATAAATTGCACAAATCCATGGTTCAACAATTATCATTACATATTGTGATGTTTTTTCAGCTTACAGAGAGATTGTCTCTGGGCTTTGTTGATAAATTGGTTGATCTGTGCAAATGTTGAAACAATCCACCAACATTTTGATGTACAGTATGTAAACATTTGTAAAAAAACATACTATGCAATGTAGTATGTAATAATGTATAAAGCAAACCAGTTGAGGTCTTGTGCACACAATATTTAATACATTTATACTTTATCCTATGTAGATGTCATTATTCAGTGGCTGCAGAGCACGTTAAAAAGTGTAGAGAGGCCACAAGCGAAAGTGGTTTTTTTTTTTTAATTATAATAAAAAAAAACATATTTCGGTTAAAATGTCTACAAAGTGGGGTGGGGAATGTCCATGGCGTCCCTGCACACCCCACCCACTCCATGGCCCTGTATTTAAGACCATAGAAAGATTTGGTTATTATTGATGAACATTTCTAAAATTTTGCTATCAATTTCTTTTTCTTTCTTTTCTGTCTGTTTCCACTATATGAAAAATTGACATGCTGCGACAAGAATATACATGTAATATCATATTTATTTGTTAGCCAAAAGATTTTTTTTTAAATAAATGTTTCTTTCATTGGCAGTTGTTTGTTTACAATGACACCACTGGAGCACATTGAATATTAATCAGTGATTATTGAATGTCAAGTGCATGGCTATATCTATGCTTGGTCATAGGAAATGCACTGCCACCACATAGGCTACTCTTACTGAATAACAAAAAGGGATCTTTTATGTGCACTTTCCAACAATAGGATAGCAGATTCCACAGCCATTGGTTCACCGTTCGTAGATCACTGGTTGGAATGCGAAATAACCAAACGGGTCTACTAAGGAAGATCATAATGGCAGACGACTAATACAGTCTGTCAGTTTGGTGTCTAAAACACAAGACTGATTCTCTTTAATACCGGTATATTGTTACGAGCGCCCGTAGGCAGGATTTTGAGAGTGGAGTTGTTTAGGCTGCATGAGAGCACGAAGCGCCTGAGTTGCTTGAATATTGAAATACCATGTACATGTATTTAATATTGAAAAAAACAAAAAAGGTCACCGGTAGTTGGAGGGGGGGGGGGTGTCGATGACCCCTCCGATCCCCCATTGGCTACGGGCCTGCTGTTTGATAGACTCGGGGAAACTTAATACTTGTATGTATTGCAGTATTCTATAGCTGAGCCACCATGCCTCACCATGCCTCACCATGCCTCGTATCTTGATAACATATGTGTTATTTCCTATACGAATTTCAACCACCAGACTGACACAGCCTGACCATGCACTGACACGAATCGTGCCATGGTCGACGTGTCACTGTGTCTGACATTCTGCAAACACCCAGTAGTTGTCAGCCGAGTAGAAGATGCACACGAGTGGCCTGATTAAAGGGTGGAATGTATTTGAAGTGGAGAGTGTAACATGGTGTAACTAGTGATTGGGCAGACCACATACTGTTAAGTGTAATGTGACATGATACGTACATACATACATACATACATACATACATACATACATACATACATACATACATACATACATACATACATACA
>JAULBR010019825.1:0-15739 GCA_032355825.1 Melanodrymia aurantiaca
TGTGTAATCATGTAATCACAGACTGGTTACACATTGGATAAAGATTATTTGTATGTGTAATCATGTGATTACAAAACAGTTACACATTTGATAAAGATTAGTTGTATGTGTAATCATGTAATCACAGACTGGTTACACATTGGATAAAGATTATTTGTATGTGTAATCATGTGATTACAAAACGGTTACACATTGGATAAAGATTATTTGTAAGTGTAACCATGTGATTACAAAACCGGTGGGATAGAGTCAGCATTGGTTGAATTCGTCTCGGTCACAATTCTTACAACACTATCAATATGAAATGATTATTGAAATAAATAGACAATAACATCATAAAGCAAGATGATGTATTTCTCATGTGAAGTACAATTTGAACAGTAACACTGGTACTTGTAACAAAGCACTTCAGTTTGGGAAATAAACATGATTATTCTTACCGAAGTATTTTAATACCCATTGACAATATATTGGCTTTTAGATGCCAACTAATATAAAAAGGCACCAAATGCAGGAAATTATGATTCGTTATTTTCTGTAAAACATTTAATTAATTTGTAGTGCAACAAAAAGCCTGAGAACACTAGGACAGCATGGATAGACGACTAAACTTCAATATTGGTCTTAGGGGCCATCTCAAAATGTCAACATGTCTCATTATACAAACAACATTTGTTCCTGGGAGTTGGTGGGGTTAAACCCAGTTATGCTGGGATCTCAACAACAAACTGGCGGCTTCCAGCATTAAACAAGTGTCTAAAACATACTTATAAAAAGTAACATTTGCCATCTTAACAGTAATGATCTATCGTACTGTGAAGCAAACTTTGTAAATGTTGGGAACCATTTTATCATTCAATACATTTTACACATTTGACACCAATAATTCTACTATCATCACACACAGTTTGTGCAAAATATTTTTTAAAAATGCCATAATACATGTAACACACTAGTCTTGTTTGTACTTTTTTTCCAGTCTTATAATCAAGAGTTGCAATATGACATTGTTTTGTATGTAATCCACCCTACAAACATGTTCATAATTATAGTGACACGAGACGTGTAAGCATCTTCAAATTCTTGAGACGGTCCCTTACATCAACATGGCAATTATATTTTACAATTTAAAAAATATTCACTACACTATTTTATTATTTACACGTACAAGTCGACAGCAGTATTGGGTGCCATCTTGGTTTTATTTGTGACATTTTAATATAAATTCCAAAAATGTTCTACTATTCATAAAGTAAGACATACACACTGAACATCAAGTTAAATACAATAGAAATAGCAAAGTATACATGAGTAGGATTTGAACTTGCTTCTTCGAAATCTAATTTCATTTGACAGTTAGTTCATCGTTTCACTAATGATTTCACCCATCTTGAGACATTCTAAACAGAATTCCCAAATTAACTCATACTATTAACATTGTGTTGTCAAACAGATTTCAACAAGTGACAACAATTTTCACTGTCAAAATTAATTTGGATTCGTAATGCAAAAAGAGACATTGGTGCCACATCAAAACCTCAGTAACTGCAAAGAAGCAAAAAAAGTAAAAAAATGGAAACAATAATGATTTTACCAAATACTTTGTAAAATAAAAAAAATGATATCACAAGAGAAATGCATGGTAAATCACAGAAAGCTCACTTGACTATGAGGTAATTGGAACTAATTATTATTCACCACCAGGCAATGTAGAAGTAATCTAGAGGCGACCTACATGTGAATGAATCCCAGTACAGAAAAAGGACAGCCCATTATAAAAATAAGATGTGCCATTGTTTAAAATAAAGAAAAACAGGAATATTTGTTTTTTTACTAAATAAAAGGAGGCCACACATTTTTGTGAAACAGGCCCTGGACTCCTTGGTAATCACCTAAATTTTCTCCTGCTATGTTTGCCATTAGTGAGCAGTCAACAAATTAATACATAAGGCCGAAAATAAAAAGTTACATGCTGGAAAAATATAGGGTAGTTAGGTAGGAAAAACATTTTATTTTGTAAAATAGTTTTATTTATGGATATTGAATAGGTGTTGATAGGTGTTAATAGTTTTGGAATGTTTCCGTGGAAATCGATGTTATATTGAAAACATATTTATGATATGCCTAACTGGTGATCGACAGTCAAT
The DNA here is from genome assembly GCA_032355825.1 of Melanodrymia aurantiaca. Classification (NCBI taxonomy): domain Eukaryota; kingdom Metazoa; phylum Mollusca; class Gastropoda; order Neomphalida; family Peltospiridae; genus Melanodrymia; species Melanodrymia aurantiaca. The sequence continues at coordinate 2,148 of JAULBR010019825.1, forward strand.
TCAAAAGGAAATTATATTTTGTGAGCCATACAATTGTTTGGTTTGATAAACTTTTCACAACCATATTTGTTTAAAAACGATACAAGATACATGTACCTACAATGAATACATTTTTATATTAACGTTTACTATGTATAATGAAATTGTCGTTTACTATGTATAATGAAATTGTCATAGAAGATTTAGTACCTAGCTGTTGTTTAACATCCTTAAAGATATATCTAAATATATATCCTGGCAAAATAGAACTACAGGAAAATCCCACATAAAAAGCATTATTTTAAGCCTCTATTAATAAAATAAAAATGACGTAAATGGACTGCTAGGGTAATCCAAAGAGTCATCTTTTTCACAATTATGCCTAATGAGTGGAATGTAACCAGTCACTTTTACAACTCAATTTATCAGCACAACATTAATAATATGGTAAAAACAGTTTCACATTAATTGTACGAGTTTTTAAAATACAGTAGTCTACCAGATTTGATAAGCAATCAGATAAAAAGTATAAACAAAAAGCAACATCTACTAACGCATCCTCAAAATAAAACCAAGCTAGCGTTTAAAATGAATATCATGACACATGCATCACAACAGGTTAAAAGAAAAGACAAATGAGTAAAAGCTGGGCTAGACTACAATGTATTTTAGTTTGTCCAAATCTGAGTTCTCATTCCAAACCTAGGCTGGTATTTAGTAAGTACTGCAATTTGTTTGTTTGTTTGTTTTTCATTCTAAAGAAGTGGCATAACGTTTTTCAGTTCATGTGTTTTTCATACATGTAGGTCTGCCTTGAATGGGTAAAGATAGAATCATTTGATTTTGGCCCTGTAACAGTCACATCAATAATAAATACTAGTAGCCTTCCTTTGGTTCCTATCAAAATTCAATTGCACAACCGTATATTAATTAGCCAATAAAACATATTTGTCTAGCATATTATGTACAAATATATAGATTATATATAATATTATAGTATTATATACATGGTGTGACATCACAACTCTCAGTGCACAATCTAATTCTGCTGTCAGCTGATATGTCTAAGTATTATGGCATCAATATTATCAATAAACTGATATATACATGTATGTATGTCTGTTCTTGGGATTAGTAAAGTACCATAGACATTTTATCTAGTGTGTCTTGCAAATTAAATCTGCACAGGAAATGATTTTGCTCAGTTAATTAATAAAATCGTGGGAAAACCTTCAAAAGACACTCTACAAAACAAGTACAAAGCTTTTTTCTATAGCATGTATGTACTCGGTACATCTGCTGTCATGGCAACATTATATTTTGTATGTTCTTTGACTGTGGAAATCAGTATTGTAAAGAACAGATAAGTATATATGCATATAAATTTCAAGAAGTCTTATCTTCTATTATGACCAATATTAATAATTAACAAGGTAATCTGATAAATTATGCAATACATTATACATTTATATATACCGGTATATATATATATATATTACAGAAAAACTATAGCACATTGTCATACTCACACCATGAAAGAACGTACTGCAAACAATTAATGCATGATTTAAAGAGATTCCATGAACATAATAAATGTATCTAAACATTTATTGTGTACTTTCTAACTAATTTGTGTATATTTAAAAGTACTTCACATATACAACTTTGATTGTCTACACCCATTCATTTATCTTTAATGCATTTTATTTATGCTGGTACTTTATTAAATATTGACGTATTTTAAAATCTTTTTTCAAATTATTCCCAATAAATTGTATCAACACCGAATGATATTATGTGCTTAAAGACCATCACTCACAACGTTTCACGGCAAAAGTTTCCACTCCGCTGCATCTCTAGATACCACGTGACAAGAGGCAAAATAACACTGGGTTTCGCTTCGCTGCATCTGCAGACCATAGCGTGTGTTACAACTATCCAGAAGGCTATTTTTGGCGATTGATGCATATATTGTAAACAGAGCTATTTTACGTAATATAATGACAATTTGACATTTCTGTTGTTGTTTGTAGTCATATAATAAATGTATGCAATTATGTAGATGAACGAGGACAGTGTTTTCGCTTGTTATAATGATTATACGCAAATGAATTGTCTTGTTGATGGCTCCATTCCTTACGTTACGAGAAATGGTGAGCGATCGTCTTTAATTGGATATAAACACGTAAATAAGTTATAGCTAACATCGAATCAAACTGAACTGTATTTTATATAATAAAAACCACGCACATATGTTATCCTGACTCATATAATATATAAAATTCTGCGTGTCAGCAGATTACGACTTGCCGTCATGCAGTTTGGCAGCCGCCCAGTTAAAGAGTAGTACAAGACAAGTGTTACCAGTTTACTAAGGAAGGGTACGGTGACATTTGTTGAAGAATGTCTCGCCCGCTGCTGGTGCACGGTACTCTTGAAACAATTGCCCGATTAAACACACGTTGGTAAATTGGAGTCACCTGTTGAAAGACGAGTGTGTTATTGTTAGGTAGATATGTGAATAAATAGTTTGCCTTTTGTGATAAAAGCATGAAAGTGTGCACACGTGTAGACTTTGGTATGGGGATTTTTTTTCAGATATGGTGCCAATCCAGATCTGACGCCAATCCAGATCTGACCTATTTTTGTCGTTACCATGACAACCGTTTTTTAAATTAAAACATGACTAAAATAGTGTCAATTTAACCTAAAACTAATTGCAACACATTTTTTTAACAAAATGCATTTCTACAAGGTCCCCATAACAACATACTAAAAGTTCCAAAACATATCTGCTGTGGAACTGTGTCTAATTTGCATAAATCCAACATGGCCACCATATACATGTATAAGAAATGTGGCATATATAATGTTTCTCACATACATCTCGTTTGTCTCGCCCTGTGTACAGTCTTGCCATTGGATCCAGGCACTTTGATTGCGGACCGTACCCATCGCGAGGGGTGTCGGAGCCTTAAAAACGGGGACGGTCCTAATTGACGTAGGCTGATTTTGTTAGTTTTACATAATTTTTTGAACAACTCCAAATTAATTGGGAATTTATTTGTTTTTATTTTCACAAATTTATACCAAAAACCAAAATCCACCAAGACTAAAAATGTCATATGTGAGACCAGGAGCCTGTTTCACAAAACATTTACGACTAGTTGTTGACGTAAACGTAAATATCTGACTAAAAGTGTTTCTCAAAATATAATTAAACGTAATTGTGTCCAAGAACGAATAAGAGCCTCGGGTAATATGTCACAAAATGACCAAAAAGTCATGACGTCTCAGCTACTAACCATAGTCGTATCACTAATAGTTACGATCGAAATTTCTCTACTTACGTTCGCAAACTAGATTTACGATGTTTTGTAAAACGGGCCCCTGAGCTTTCATTAAAATTAGTCTTAAAATAAATCAATGGACATAAACATCAATAAAAATAATTGGTGGGAGACGCCATTTTTTTCCAACTATGATCATCCCCCTTTAACTGGATCCTAAACAAAGTCTTGTCTTGACTTCACTACACCAATAGGGCGAACACTCTGGAAATAGGTGACTGGTACCGATTGTGTACTAACATATCACATTCATTTAATGCTAGATGAAATACCGATTACAAAACGTTTTGTCTCGGTAGCAGAACGCTCGCCCTACTGAACGTAGTAAGGCTTATTACATTTCTATAGGTCGCTATACAAAATTGTTTTCGTTTGCAATACAATGTCAGCACATGCAATGTTTTTGATTGGTTCATAGGATATGCATGTGCAGTGCATGTGGGCGTTTCTTCTACTAAATGTGTTTTGGGATTGTAAAAACTCGTTCGAGTGTTCGCTGTATGAGTGAAAAGAAGTGTTTATTGGGTTATTTTTTGTGTATTAATTTATTTATTTTTTTGTAATTAAATGTTTATTACATTTATGTATGTGTTGTTAAAGATAGATTGTGGTTTGTCAGGTTTGTAATTTTTATGCTTTTTAAATAATCTGCTATTGTGTAGATGTAGGGTATTAAATGAGCTACCATGCGTTATCAAATTTAAGTCTTAAGTATACTAGTAATTATTTTTATAAAGTAAACAATATTTTACGAGGTACTACAACTTGATAGGAGCGGGACGTAGTCTAGAGGTTGATGTCTGCCTGCGGCGGGATAGATCCTCCACAGCGCAGATTATTGTACGGGCTATTTTCCGTTCCAGCCAGTGAAACATGTCTGGTTTGTCAAATTCCGTGTTGTGTACTATGGGATAGTGCACATAAAAGACCCCTTGCTGTCATTCTTGGAAGAGTAGCCTATGTGGCGGCAGCTGGTTTCCTCTGTGATCTAGTCCATAAATGGACGTAGTACATGTGACGTGTGGATGGGATTGATTACTACGTCCATGTTCTACCCATAGGCTTCAATGGTGCAAGTCCGCACAGATTTTCGCGGCCAGTATACCAACGCTTTCATCTGCGCGGACGTGCACCATTGAAGTCAATGGTCAGAACATGGACGTTATATACATCACATCCACAAGTCACCGATATAACGTCCATTTATGGACTAGTTCAAATCCAACAGGTGACAAAGCAGGTTTTTTAAACAAAAAGAATCCTTTGCAAGTGTTCTCCATCCAGAATGTTTGAGTAAATATCCTCCCAATTTTTTCTATTTCACCCAGTGCTGTGGTATTGAGTGCCATTTGCAAGTCCACATGGTCAGTTTATTATTGTCGGCTGTTTGTAATCAGAGAATGTTCCATTAAACAGTCAATAATGTTCGAGCTGTGTACATTCTTGATAATAAATATGCTAACATTACAAGTTAAAAGTTTATTTATTATTATTTCGTATGTATTGCTTCCGTGGCATCACACTCGGAGAACAATGTAACAAATCTGAGTTCATTTCTACAAAGGGGTGCATGGTTCAACTTCAATATGTACAGCATGTTAGGACACCTAAATTTGAAACAAATAAAATTTGATTTATTTTTAATAAAGAATGTATTGCTGAATAAATTCAATAAGAGACTGAATGGGGTATTGATTTGCATGCAGCATTTCCAAATAGATTGTGTTGAAATATTTTTTAAGCTGATTATTTTTGTCATTCATTTTGGTTGCAGGAAGTTGGGTATATAGCTGACAAGCTGGTAAAAGCTGAACGTCGGATTGCAGCATGTCCGTGGGATACAGAGGCATGGAGCATTCTTATCAGAGATGCACAGGTAATTAGAACACAAAGTCTAAATATAGTGTTCATAGTCATCATGGAAAGTCGTGATCAAAATTGAGAATTAGTTTTCCAGATCTGGAAAATCTTTAAAAACCATAGATCTTCATAGAAAGATAAACAAACAAAAAATTCTGGCAAGTAAAATCCACATCTGTATGCTTCACGATTCCAGTTTCAATCCTTTCATGTATTTCGTACAACAGGTTTTAGACTGTCATTATTACTAAATATTTGCCATGGTGTATTTTAGTTTTAGTTATATATATAATACAAAGTTTCTAGCATGCAGTAATTAGCTCTACTTAGTACTGATTTTTTAACTTTGGCTAGTAATTTTTTTCATATCCTACCCGAAGGTGAGTAAAAAGAAGCAATCGATTTGACTGGCTCACGAAAGTGTCATTCAGTTTAACATGAAGCACATAACTACACCAAAACATTGGCGTTTAGTTCAATCCACATCAAGGAAAATGGCGTTTTCAAAGTAGGCTATTCACACATGGGTTCAGTGCATGCATGCATACATGCACACACACCCATGATACATATGCCTCGGACCAATTTTTTACTTTTGAATATTTACTGGATATGGTCCAGTAAATACAATAAATCAAACCTAGGCGTTTACCATTGGCAAACTAATACATACATGTGCTTAAATTCTAAGTTAGGACACTAGGCCATAACCTAATGGATTACGACTAAATATATTCACGTAGCATACTAATTAATCTGTTATGCTATTTGAAGCTTATTTCAAGGCCTGTACATTGAGAGGAGCACAGCAGACGTAAAACGGGATCAAGAGTTCCAAATTTTGTTAAACAATAATTTGTTTAGTTAATCTACCAAGTTACCATATATTGTTTAAGCTGTGACAAGTGTTATGTTTCGTCTTTTCAGATGAAGAAAATAGAGGAGTCCAGACTGGTTTATGAGCGTCTTGTGGAGCAGTTTCCCAATGCCGGCAAATACTGGAAGATCTATATAGAACAAGAGGTTAATAGAATATATGTACTACAATTTTCAGTGATGTTACTTTACAAACTGATATTGTTGTCGTTAGTTTGGGTGGGGAGGGTGGTCAGGCGGACTGATAGAATAAATATCGTGTTTTCAATTACTGATCGTGCACTAACCGATGTGTCTCGGAACATTTTTAAGATATACCAGCACGTAATGATTTTTTAATGTTCATTTTGGCACTGGTACAACTTTTTAACTCAATATGTCATTCAATTCATTTAGGAAACTCAAAGTTTTAGTGGTTCATGAAAAGTATTCAGTAAATACCGGTATTAGTAAAAAAAATATTTATCATATGTTTGTGGTACACAAATTTATGTTTAATATTTTATAAAGTATCTGAATGGATTTATACAATTTCAACTTTCTTGCACTTTTCCTAAATTGGAAGAATTCTTTCTTTTTTTTGTGGTTAATATTGTTTCAATTCTTGATACATTTTTATATAAATTCACAAAATATAGTTACCTTACCTACAAAAAAAGACAATGTATGCCTGAATCAGATATAGCGCTCACAATCCATTGTTATGCTTCTCTTATAAATAAATAAAAACCACACTGCCTTTTACGATAACAATATCAACTTGTTTAGTAGCTTAGCTTTTTAATTAGAACTGTTTGAAGATATTATTGGTTTTTAATCATTAGTCAGACTGACAATGCTGCATAAAACCACTGTTGAAACCATGTCTTCTTGAGTTTTCTATGTGTTCTTGTTGTTTCTTCTTCTGAATGTCAGTGGATGAATGGTGTGAGTGCCTGTGTTTGCTGTACTTTGCACTAAGTCACATACATCTGGTATAAAGCTTTATCACCTCTCGGAATGTTGTGGTGGTGGGAAAAGGTGTAGGTAAATTCACTGCAGTTAATTAATATAGGTATATTTCGATTTGTCTTACATTGTTATACAGGGCTTCTAGAATTTAAAAAAATATATCGCTGGCCTTAGAACTCGTGGACTTTAAAATTCACTGTCCGTGCTTACTTAAATATTCACTTGATAAAAGTATTTGTTTGATGGCCCGAGTCAGAAAAACACTGGCCATGGGCATCGGGCCACCATATTCTAGAACCTCTGTTATATTCCTGGAGCACAACTTGAAAAGTGATATTTTATAACCAATATGAGTTTGTTCTTTCGACGTAGATTATTCTTGATCAGTATTCTCGATTATAACTGTCTAAATTAATATTAACATACTATTAGCATTTACTAAAGTAAAATATAGCTTCAAAATCAGTTGAATGTGGTTTGAAAACCAAACAAATTTAAATAACACTATTTTCCATTCCTAAGGAATTGCTTGTGACACGAGCGTTTTAAAAAAAAAAAATTAAATGTTAATCTGAAGGCTATTTAAAAAAACTATTTTTGGAGCGCATGTTAAAATAAGTACATTTGTATTGTAATTATCACATGGCAAACTAACTTTCCACACATGATTTGTGACCACTTTATAATTATATTGGGATACTATCGTTTACTGACAACGTACACAGCATGTCATCCAGGAAGTAGACGACGTTCTTTATCTGGTTTAGTGAGGCAGGTAAGGATCAGTTACAAAGTATTCATGTGGAATTTGTAAGTATAGTAGTTTTTAGAGTATGTGTGATGCTTGCCACTGTATGATCTGAAAGACATAATTATATCACTTTCTATCGGAATTTTTTTTTATAGTCTAGTCAATTTGGAATCTTCCCGTTTACGGTAAAATAGAGAGCTTGGGTATAATTTGACAAATTGCTGCTGATTTATTGTAGACATTGTGAATACAGTTTACAAGGAATTGAGCATGCAATGCATACATACATTTTGTAATACTGATAATACTAACAGTTAGTTCGTTTCCATACTTTTGTTGTAAGCACATCCTCGCAAAAGCATGTCACGTCACAGATTTACACTGTTAAAGATGGAAATTTATATGACTTAATCCTGTCATGTTACTGTAGACATGTTACATAGTGTCACTGGTGAAAATGTATACATTATATATATTTTTTCACCAGTGATAATATCATGCCTCCCAAGACATACATTTTCACCAGTGAGAATATCATGTATCATGTCCTACTATTTTCACTGGTGAGAATGATGTTATGAATGAATGTGCATTTGGTGTGAGAAATGTATAGGATGTTTGAAACTGCTGATGAATGATATTTTAATGATTGCTTCTATTTCAGGTTATAACTCGTATAATTTTATTATTGTTGAATTTATTATTTTCGTTAAGTAATTTGTGCCTTATTCGTGTACTGATTACATTGACTTTGAATTAACAGCTTAATATTGCTAAATGTGATAACCAGTCAATTTTTGTCACAAAATGTTTTTATTGTACAATTATTATCTGCATTTTTTCTATTGTTTATTTTACATGTGGTTGGGTAATGCCACAGAAATAAACATTGCCAACTATTAATAATCTTACTTGTTATTCTGCGTTGACTTGTTTCCATTTGATTATTTCCTCAATGAAAGATCCAAGTAATCTTTCTGGAATCAATATTTATGTGTTGTGTTCAATTCATAGTTCAACTTCATTTGCTGACTAATTTAGAAAACAGTTTACTTTGATACATAATAGTATATAGTTGATATTAAGAGGATTGGGGTGGGTTTACAGGGAACTAGGTAAGGAAGCAAGGTGTGGCGTAACACAATAGTGTCCACCTGTGGTTTGATAGGTTGAAGGATCTATCCTCAGTGGACCCGTTGGGTTATTTCCCATTCCAACCAGTAATGCACAACTGGTCAATCGAAGGCCGTGGTGTGTGCTTTCCTTTCGGTGGGAATGTGCACATAAAAGATTGCTTGCTGTTCTGTAATGGTAGCCTATGTGGCGACACAAGGTTTCCTCTGTGACCAAGTGTCGATATAAGTGTGCATTTGACGTCCAATAACCACTGATTAATAATCAATGTGTTCCAGTGGTGTTGTTAAACAAACTTTATATTTGTAACTCGAGGTTAATTTTAGAAATGCTGTTTTTATTCTTAATAATTGAAAAAAGGATAAGATCACTATTTGGTAATAATGGTCATAACTTTATTGGGCACTACCTACACAAATCATAAAGTTCTACACACCAGTAATATAATAGTATATTTCTAGTAGTGTATACTACATGTATGTTCTCAATCATCTTTAGTAGAATTTACTGTATAACAAATCGGATTTAGTTCAATTGTAAACTGGTCGCCTGATACATGACGTGTTTCTAAAGTAATAACCACTGTTGGTAGACCTTGTTGGGATTTTCCATTTTCAACAAGTGTTCCATGACTTGTAGTTCTGTGGTTGACACTGGTTGTGGTATATCGTTTCTGAAAAAGTTCCAGTACTACTAAGTGATGTACCCACAGTGGGTGGTGGTAGAAAAATTGCCAGCCACTACACAGAAATGCCGGGTACTTTTGTTTAAGCAGGGATGTTTTCAGACAAATTACACATTATATAGCATAAATAATTCAACATGCTCATTGCTCCTACATTTTTGCACTTTAATCAGTTTGGTACCAAAATAGTTGTAATCCTTTCCCAAACAACCGTCTCCATCTGAGTCTAAGATTTGCCCGGAATACAACTTTTACGGGGCATAACCCTTGTTGCTTCTCGAAATCTACTTTACTTAAATAGCATTTGTTTGATATCTAAAAACTGCCTTATTAGTAATGTCGCATAGATCTATTTTTAAAGACTAGTGACTGGCTGTCCCATTATTACATGCACGCAGTGGATTAAATTAGGTCAGTTATTCACCTGAAATTTGAGGGCTATTTTCCATTCCAACCAGTGATCCATGATGGGTTCACTAATGGCCATGATGTTCGCTATTCTGTCTGTGGGAAAGTGCTCATAAAAGATCCCACGCTGTTATTCGGTAAGTAGTCCGTGGAGGCAACAAATTTCTTTTTAATAGAGCACGAGTCCAATAACTGCTGCTGATTATTTATGAATATGTAAAACCCAAGGGATATGTTTAACTTTATTTTTTGTCTGATATCGGTCACTAAATCATATTTATGCAGTAATGATGGATAAGGACAGATTTAAATGGTAACTGGTATCCAATCCTTCAGCCAAAAAATTTGTTCATGTAATCTTTTATGTTTATTTTACCATAAAAAATACGGCGCTATTTTCTGCTGAAATTTTTTTCACGAGTGTGACCACTTTCACTTTTGTTGCCCTCCTAAAATATTTTCGGGGTTCCCTCCTGACACTGATGTGTTGAATAATGAATCGTAGTTTAACAACAACACCCCATCGTGAAAAAAGACTAGCTTTTGTGTGTTGAGATGTAAATACATGTATTATAATGATTATATATAAATGTAAAGATCAGTGTATAACTCTCGTCAAACTAAAAATGATTATTGTAAATGGCTATATCATAAAAATAAATAGTATATCGGAGAATGTTTTATCATAAAATTTATTACAGAATTTTGCTATTTTAATGACGATCGCTCACTATTTCTCGTAACGAAAGCAGTGGATCCAGCCACAACAATTAATTTGCGTGTAATCATTATAAACAAGCGAAAACACTGTCCTTGTTCATCTACATAACTGCATACATTTATTATATGACTACAAACAACAACAGAAATGTCATTATGTTATGGCTCCGTTTACAATATACGCATCGATCACTATAAATAGCATTTTGAAAAGTTGTTACACTTTTAAGGTCACATTATCTGGAGTACAGCGAACTGAGATCCAATGCGTCTTGTCACGTGGTGCCTATTTTCCCCGCAAAAAACGTGAGCGATTCTCTTTAAAACAAAACGTAGGAGGAACCTAAAGGATTCCGCCACACGTCTGTTACCAAATATACATGTATTTTGATGGGCACAAATTATGCAACACGTTCAACATATGGATTACTATCATGTAATGCGGCATTTTAAGGTAAGAAATAGATTCTAATTGTCAATTTGAATCTCCATATATTAAAGCAAGATTTATTTGGCTGATCAAATCAAATTCTCACAACATTTATGTGCCAGTGGAAACCCATATCATATTATTAATATTCTACCAATAGTTATAGAAGCCCTACCATTCTGTTGTAAACAAGCATTGTATGGATAGTGTCAGGACGTTAATGTCCCTTTGAATTAATTTTTTTAAATTTATCTTTGAGGTCTATTTTCTGCAATTTTACTAAATGTTATTCCACAAATATAGCTGTAAAAATACAATCATGTAAAACAAATTGGCAATAAAACTAAAGTACTTAATATTGTACTAGTCATGACGCATGTTCATTGTATATAACTTCAGTGTTTTTTCAACAAACCGAATAACAGTTTCAATAGTTACAAAAAATGTTACATAGTAATTGTGGTCACTAAAACAAAGGAAATAATTGGTCCTTTCCATTGTTGACAACTTGTCAGTAATCAACTACATGAAGTTGACTATATTAAAAAAAACTGATTACGGCAGGATTTTGAGAGTGGGTGTCGTTTAGACTACACGAGGGCACGAAGCGCCCGAGTTGCTGGAATATTGAAGTATATAATATTGAAAAAATCTAAAAAAATCACCTGATGGCGCCTTCAAAACAATTTGTCAATCAATTAAATCGGACACATGACATGCCCATCAAAATCATCAATAAGATAAACAAAATTAATACTCTTAAAACCTGAATCAAACGTCCACCATACACTGGCTCATTAATCCTCTCACCTCGCACTACCACAAGTACTTGCATGCATATATACATACATACATGCATATATACATACATACATACATACATGCATACATGCATATATACATTCATACATACATACATACATACATACATGCATACATGCATATATACATACATACATACAGACAGACAGACAGACAGACAGACATACAGACACATGTACATTATCATACAAGAGCAGGGTGTAGCTCAGCGGTAGAGAATCCGCATCTGGTTCGAAGGATCTATCCTCAACTAGTGATCCACAAATGGTCCATCAAAAGCTGTGATGTGAGCTATCTTGTTTGTGTGAAAGTGCACATAAAAGATCCCTTGCTCTTATTTTAAGAAGCGTATCCTATGTGGCAGAAACTGGTTTCCTTTATCACCAAGTGTCGAAATAACCACGCGTTTGACCGCTGATTAATTATCGATGTCTTCCAGATTACTCCCCAATCCTTTAATTCCACGGCCACATTTAAAAAATTCTGCGGTACAATTGGAGGATATCAGCGGAACATTCTGCAACATGTTATTATATACATGTATTATAAACTGAAAATAACACTTAAAATTATTATTGCCTCCAAACAATTGATATATGTTAACATAATTATTATATATTAAATAGGAATCCTATTTCGTATTTGTGGAACTTGTCTTCAGCGGTTTCCGTAAACTACATTTAAGGTACAACGAGCCAAAAAATCGGAACATCTTCAGTTATTTCTGCAAATTTCACGTTTATATTGCAAGCAACGAACATCGATAATTTTGCAGTGATTAAATAAAATTCCACAGCATAAAATTGCGAATTCTGCACCTGTTTTGCACGAAAATTGGATTTCCGCGGACGAACACCTATTCTGTAGTGCGAGATGTGTCATTGAACAAACATTCATCATGTACATATGCATGCATATATGTAAGTACTTGTGTGTAAGTACAGACTTACGCATGTACGTACTTACTACATAATATATGTGTGTATAAAACATGTAAACATCTATACATATGGATTTTGATACTTTCAATCAACGTCACTATTTTTTTGAGTTACAATTAGAGTGTGAGCCGTATAGATTCTCCATAACATGCGTAGATTTAATTTAAAATTATTTTTTTTTTACGTATCTTCAGTAGGAAGACCTGGACAAATTCAAAATGATCTTGGGAGTAGTTTTAATCGTACAACTTTAGGCTTTGTGAAACAAGACTGGCGGCCTTCAATCATTAGTTGGGGAGTGGGGTGTAGCTCAGTGCAAGAGCGTCCGCCTGAGGTTTGATAGGTTGACGGATCGATTCTCTGTAGTGGACACGTTGGGTTATTTCCCATTGCAATCAGTGATCCATGATTGGTCCATCACAGGCCGTGGTGTGTGCTATCCTGTTCAGGATTCCTCTGTGACCTAGTGTTAATATAACTGCGAGTTTGACATCCAATAACCACTGATTAATAATCAATGTGTTTCAGTGGTGTTGTTGAACAAACTTTATCTTTTATCAATCATTGGTTAGTGGAGTGGGACGTAGGTCAGAGGTAGAGTGTCCGCCTGTGGCGGGATGGGTCGAGAGATCGATCCTCCACAGCGAAAACAATTTTATGGGCTATTTTCCGTTCCAGCCAGTGA
>JAULBR010019936.1:0-15737 GCA_032355825.1 Melanodrymia aurantiaca
TATACCGACCAGTGTCCACAACTGGTCTAACAAAGGCCGTGGTATGTGCTAACCTGTCTGTGGGAAAGTGCATATGAGCACGAGATACGTGCTTGAAACTTAATTGGATATAAGCACGTAAATAAGTTATAACTAACTAACTAACTAACTAACTACGGATGTCTGGGAAAACGCACCCTCCCAGACGCTGTCCTGACTACGATCCTAGACCTGACTGAACCAACACTTTCAAATTTATAATCTTACGTACGTTTTGAACTTTTGACTATAGAACAGAAAAAAACCCCGTGTTGTACATGAATCGCAAACACTAGGGCAAAAACATAAAAGGAAATCCAGTGTTTGTTTAATTTCAACCAGTACTATACTGTCTACAAGTTCAGAAACACGATTCTGCTAACGATCTGAATATATTATTGTGTGACAACCAGACAATGAATTTACATAGGAGAACACACACGAGAGTTCCTAAATAATACTCCCAACATTTTAACATTTCGCTGTGTCGCACAGAAAGCACGTACGAACACGCACATATAAACATTAATTTAAAAAAGGGCGTTACCAAATGATTCTTCTATAAGCGGGTGGCTATCATTTTCAGCATGGGCATATAGAAAATACAAAACGAGTTTCTTTGAAAGACCGTACTTTATAATTATTACGGGCTTGTACCATGAGCCGAAGTTAATGCTTGTTTATTATATTAAAACCGTATTATGGCGATGTATTCAGTGTATTAAAATGTGTTACATTGTTCAAATATAAACGACAACCCCAATGTCATAGCCAAATGCGTATCTCTGCACAAGCAAAGTGAAAAGGAAGTCGAGATGGCGGTGTTCTAACGAATCACAGCCAAATGCAATGATGATATCAGGTGTTCGCGAAAGATGGACGTATCTTGTCTTACATGTAGAACACTTCATAAGCACAGCCATTTTCTGTTGTCTAGTGAAAGTAGTGTATTGCATAAGACCTGAAATCTATTTAATCATAGCCAAAAAGAAGCATTACTAACTAAAATGGGTAAGGTCAAGGTCATGATGTTTAACGTCCACGTTCAGAGCAAGCTGCCCTGCGTTCAATAGCGCGAGCGCTCTGGAACTATGTGACTGGTACCGATCGTGTACTATCACATCATATTCATTTAATGTAGATGGAAATATCGGTGTCAAAACGTTTTGCCTCAGAAGCAGAACGCCCGCGCTATTGAACGTAGGGGTTGTTGCCTCATCCTGGCCACATATGCATATATATATGACTGTGTTGGCTATTTAGTCTGTTGTGTCCTGTTCTTAATCTAAAGATGATGACTTGCTCCTCCCTTCTGAGGGTCTTGATTGAATCATGCCCATGGCTTTGTTTACCTCTGATATTACGTTTTTAGAGTAATGTTAGAAAATATAAAAAGAATTCAAAAACTTTTATACCACTAAAATTTCAAAATATAACAAACCACTAGAAAACAGGTTTTATTCTCATGTCTGTAATTTTCACGTTTGAATTTTAACAGCGAAAATTATAATCACGCGAATTATTACTAGGAATGATAGCCATTAAACGACAACAATGGTGTTTTACAATGCGAAAATAAAAAAAACTTTATTTTTTATTATTCATCCCCATTACCGCTTTCCAGCTTTAAGTTGTCTCCAGCACTCTTAAATTGTAAGCTTCGTATGACATGGCGGTCATGGCCTCAGAGTCAAGCGATTAATATCACACAATTATGTCCACATTCAGTGGTGTATAATTATTTTTAATGTTTAGATCGAGGTTCGCCTGTCGCAGGATGGAGACTTGATCAGATTTCAAGTTGGGACATCACCGATTCAACAGACGCCAATCGGTGCGTGCTAAACTAACTCCTTCTTGGTCATATTTATTTCTTTTGGTGTGGGATAGACATGCATATGCATAACTATTTTACTAGCTGACTTAACTATACCTGATCATTTGAAATGTAATTGTTTATCATATTTATTTATTTATTAAATTTGGTGTGAGAATCAGATATACATGTCTATATAACTATCTCACTATACGACTTAACTATATACCTGGTAATTTAAAATGTGTTTGTTTATCATATTTATTTATTTATTAAATTTGGTGTGAGATATATATTTCATTAGTGGACTTGACTATAATTTAAAATGAATACGAACATATAAGTTTAAGTGGATTTTTTTTATCATTTCAGCACCAACTGAGCACATGAAGGCTCCAAATTCGGCTTTACGAATCGGATCAGGCGGAGGTTTACAGCCATTCAAGGGAACATTCGATGATGTAAGTGTGCACACTAAACAGGCTCCGATAATTGGAATAGCATACCCCTTTAATGACAAAGATGTAATTCAAGTATTATAATTGCAAACATATAGATCTTCATCTTCATCAATTCAAAACTGGTCTGCAATACAAAGATGCATGAAATAATCTGCAAGTCTTATCAATTGACCCTACTAGTAAAGAGTGCGCACAGATCGCATGTCATATTACCAACATTCCAGACATACGTTTTCAAAATTCACTAGCAGTACTTGAAATTTTTTTAGCCCGTATTTAATACAATAATTTATGAGACCTCAACAAATTAACCTGGTGTAACTTGGTAGATTAACTAAACGTATTGCTTAGTAAAATTAGGATCCCTTGATGTAGTTATTTGACAGACCAGTCGATGGCGGTTAGTTGATGTGTCCCGGTGATGTCATTAAATAAACAATTGTTTTCTTTTGATTGTTTTTCAGTTTGTGTGGTACACGTGTACACCAGAGAATTTCTTCCAAGTGGATCATGACCAAGGCTAAACACAGATCACTCCGTGATATTTACATTTAACATAGGGATTTCTTGGCAATTCAACAAATGAGAATTTGCTATACAATAAGGAAAATCCTCACCACTATCATATCATGATTACTGAAGAATTTGGTCTTTTTTCTAGTTTTTGTTTAAAAACGAAGTGCTTTTATATATTAAACTGGAAAGGTTTTGGTTGAATAGAAAGAATTACCCAGGATGGGTATAGAATGTCTATAAATGTTTATGTATATTACTCTGTGCAAATGTGATGTGTGGATAACGGTTTTGTTTCTAGCATTTTAATATTGGCAGGTACCAATATCAATGCTAAATGTATTTGTTATGTATTTTCACCACAGCAGTGACTTATTAAAATGATGGTTATTGGATTTTCATTTAAAACAGACTGGATCTAACAATCGGAATGAAATCGAATCATATTTCCAAATGTTTGGTTAGTATTTTTCTTGATTTCTTACGCGAGTTATGAAGCTAACGGTACAAAACATGGTGAACTTGACAATGACTCCATGATTACAAAACAAAACTGTTTTAACTTTGCTTAAAGAACAATTGTCTCAATTCATCTGTTTATTAAACTATGATTTCTTCAAAACAATTTAATTTTCTTAGTTAAAAATTCCCAATTTGGTGTATTAACATTTTCATAATATTGTTGTCAATTCTGACTAAAATTGCACCAATTTCCCCGGGACCGAAGTAAAAAATCCTGGATAAATAAATACTATTAGAATATTCATGGCCGTCGGTGTGATATCAATAATGCCAGACTCGTTGACAACAAAAGTATCCTCACAGACTGGTTGTACATATGTCTGTATGAAGATGCAGAAAAACCTCATCTGATGGACTGTACATAGCTACGAAATACTCATTATGTATTGATTGGGGCTAGTGACGTTACATTTATAATATTAAAGTTTCTCTACAGTATTGCTAAACCTCGGGACATACTAATGTCTGTGAAAATTGCGTATTTGTGGACCAATAAGCTTCAATTTCGTAATAGCTATTATAAAGCACTTTTTGGTCAGGGCAAACAATGAGTTTTCTATCCCGTACTAACACTAACTTCTTTCCAACGATGACAACACTCACCAACTGGTGGATCAGTTGTTTGTTATCTAATGATATATATGTTTGTCTGCAAAGACGAGAGAATAAAAGTATTTAATATGTCAAAATATTATTGGTTTTATTTCAATAATTTAACATAGTTTATATATAAAAACCCACAACCTCAACTTGCATCATCTCGTCATCAACACCTCTTATCGATGCAATTTAATAAACCTGTATCCATTTTTCAACCTAAATATTTTTTTAAACGAGGAATATTTAATACAGAATTGTGTAGAAAAGATCGGCCCGTGTTGTTATGTCATCATGTGAGGTGATCTAACCAACAAAACCATCAACAGAGCGTACTGCAATACCACACGGTTATAATGACAAACTGAATGCATAATTATCTTCAGAGTCTGGGATATTACGACAAAGCCGAGATTGCATGCACTTACGATCAGAGCTAAATCTGATCCTACAAGTTGTTTGCAAAGGCTGCACATATTCTGACTCACAACTGGAATTCATAATCAGCCATTTTGTTTTGTCTGGCCTTTTAGGTAACCATGACAAAAACTTATGAAGCTTTTTTGTTTCCAATTAGCTATAAATTTTGTTTGTAAAACCTGATGCAACCTCCAATAGCGGACCGTGCCCTTTGTGAGGTTGCTGGAATCTTCAGTGAATAAAAGCACCCAAAACGTTTGGCTATTGATGCAACGATGAACAAAAACACACTTACAATGACGTGACTTTATTGCAAGACAACACTGGACCCCAGCGGGTATTTACATGATTACCCGCACATTCAATCTGTACAGCACTATTCACGCATGCCTAATGCTTTCTAACCTAGTTTATACAAAACAAAGCATGGGGCGTGTCCAGTGCCAACAATAAGACTAGATGTAAAAACAGAACATTATTCTTTATCCAGCCAAGTAAAAAATGTACTTCATAATTATTGTACTCAATGTTTTATCTCAGTACAAAACGAACATGACATTTTTTAATCTGCAAGGTTAGAATGAGAAAATAGTGACACACTTTATAGCAAAGCAGAATGTTCTGCCACATTGGTCTATATACTTTAAGTTACAGGTCTACATATTGGGGAGGGGTTGGTTCTGGGGGTTTGAACAAACCCTCAATAGGAAAAAATGTTGAAAGATCATATTAAGTCCACTCGCTAAAAAATTGAAATTTATTTGCTATTGAAGTTCCATTTTTTTAAAAGAATTTTTTTTTTTAAATTGAATATTAAATGCAGTTTTAAGAACAAACACAACACAATTATATGTCAGAAAACACAGTTACTATTCTTTAGCATTCAATATGAGAAATAATACAAGTTGTACAAGACATTTTTTCAGGTCAATGATTAATGTAAGTAATTCTGTGTTACTGTGCACAGAATGCCTTCATACAACAGTTGATATTGCTGAGACAGACAAACTTTCATTTTAATATAGATTAAGATTGGCTAAACGAAAGTAAACGTAATTACCAAACAAAGTACATACATGTATATATTCTGTGACATTAGGCATCATTTTGTGGAGAGTTAAACAATTCGATAGTGAGGTCGTATGATACGGATAGTGAGGTCGTATAATATGACTTCACAATCGACTCGTATCACATCAACTTTCAAATTTTGCGTAACCATGGAGACATAAATTTGCAGATTAAAATTGAAGTTTTTGTTTAAATTCCAGAACAGATGACATGAACATATAATTTTTACTGAAAGTAACAATAGAAATTGC
This sequence comes from Melanodrymia aurantiaca, assembly GCA_032355825.1. Lineage (NCBI taxonomy): Eukaryota > Metazoa > Mollusca > Gastropoda > Neomphalida > Peltospiridae > Melanodrymia > Melanodrymia aurantiaca. Next base: position 5,670 of record JAULBR010019936.1, read on the forward strand.
AGAAATATCACGCAAAGTTATTTTCTAAATTAAATCATTTCAGCCAGTTTTAATATCAGTCAGTACCAAATTTGTGTCAAAGAAGAAAAGAAGACCAAGTTTATGGTACGCACATAACGATCATGCGAGGGGCTGCGAGATCGATCCCACTCAATTGACTCACTTAAATTATGAGTTGTTTCCTATACCAAGTGAGAATTCATATTAATTTAGATTTTTGTTTTGTTACTGCTTTGTCCTTTGTATTATGTGTATGCAAATCCACTGCAATCTTTGTATCTGCCTATGCTATAGCAAAGCTCAGTTGCCTTGCTGCTGTTCTATTTATAAACAAGCTGTGTATTGCAAGGAATAGACATCCGATTGTGGATAATTTACAATGAGCCTGTACTGTACACTCTTAAACACACTAATCCAAACGAAAGTACAGTAGAATCTCGTTGGCTCGAACGCAGAAGTGTCGAATACATGGCAACGCTCGAACCAAGATCGAAGTCCCGAATTAAACCCCTATATTAAGTTGCTGATGCTTGGGTCGAACAGTTTCTTGAGCACCGACTGTGTTCAAGCCAATGGGATTCAACTGTACATTGTAGTTAGTAAATAACCAAACATCCACATAATCACTTAGCCGGTTACTACACGTCAAAACATCATCGGAAGCTCTCCATGTTAACAAAGTTAATTGTTGCACTTCAATGACTAACAAGTCACGTGTTAAAAAGGTTATTTACAGCGGTATGTACACATTAGAATAAAACACATATCTCCATACATACACACATCTTCTTCTCTCACGGAGTCACACTAGCACATGATAAAAACATTTGTACACGCAGTTCTCAAATACAACAAGTGAAAAATCACCAACATACTCAAGTACACAGAATAATTAATTCATTAAGGCAATTATCTCAAACCTATTTTCCACATTTTGAAAATTTATCTGTGTGGACATTATAAAGTTACAAAAAAAAATCTGTTTTTAATATAATTGTATGCAAGTTTGGAATAACATGGAACCACAAAATATAATTCCACAGCAATTGAAGATAAATGGTAAGAAAGTAATACTGTATGGCTGCTGAAGTGTACACTATTTAACTATTAGCCAGAATGATAGCATAAGTGATGGAAATAGAAAAACAAGATGCACTAAAACATTGAATCATGCCGTTTGGAATCAACAGACACATAATGTATCATGTGTGGACAATAAATATCAGTATCTTCTTTACTACATCTAGCCCGTCGGTAACAGGCCAGGTATATGAAGTAGTATCTTTGTATCAGAACAGCAAATTAAAATTTGTTGATTATACTATCCCATATTATTCCAATTACCCTAAGCCAATCCAGGTTATTCCAATTATTCTTTACAATTCGTTTTTCCAATTTTCCTAAACTATCCCGTTATTCCAATTCTATATTACTATAATTATGTTATTACATCCATCCTATACTAGTACTATCCTATATTATTCCAATAATTCTAAACTATCGCATTTTATTCCAGTTATCCCATATTATTCCAAATATCCCATGTCATTCCAATATTATTATTCCATGTTATTCCAATTATCACGAACTATCCCATGTTATTCTAATTGTATTACAGACTGAGGAAGAATCTTGAAAGTACATTGATTGTAAGTGAAAAGAGAAATGGAAAGTACTAAACGTAGGGCATTGCACCAATCGTTGCGCACTTGATGAATGACCTTCACCTAGAATGTTGAATAGCAGGGAAAATGCTTGATAATAACTAAACACTAGATAGTATGTCAAATATTTGTTAGTATGTAAAATTGGGAATAATAAGTAAAAAACAATTTTGAAATCCATTTTAGTTACCATGTAAAAAATAAAATACAAACATGGTTCATCTCACGATGCACAATAAAAATGTTTAAAAACCCAAATTAATTTTTCACAAAATTTGGACTTGAACTAGTAACCACAACTCTTATAACAATTTGTTTGCAAGGTTGACATGTACCTATGTGTAAAGTTTGATAATAAGTAAAACGTTTGTTAGCAAGTCAAACAGGTAATAATAGGTAAAAAGCATTTTTCAAACCCATTTTAATGACCTTGACATTAGGTACAAACATCAAATACAAACTTTGGTTTGCTAGTTAAATACACAATATAATTTCAAAAAACCCAAAATTGTCATCTTTACCAATTTTGACCTTGACCTTTAATCTCGATTATTTTCTCGCCCCCAATATAGGTGAGAAGATATGGTAGAAAATGTTAAAAACACATTTTAGACTGTGTGACCATAAAATATGACTTTTTAAAAAGATATGTTAGAATCAACTAATTGTAGTAGTAGTAGTAGTACTTCTAGAGACCCTATCCACTATAAGATCTGTATAAGGAGTTCATACATACACATAGACAAACAAACCAATCATAATACTAGTCGAAAATTTCACAAAATATAACAATAAAATTTTAGGACTAAAAATAGAACATGTGAAACATTGCCAAATATACATACCACAGTTTATTATTACCACTACTCTCCGATAGGTTACGATGTTGATAAGTATTTATTATAGTGATAGCGATTCATTGGAAACAAACTAAACCAGAGAATAGGAAAACATAGAACATTAATGCAGAAAATGGAATTTGGGTCGGAGTAAATGTTATTGGAATAGTCAGACAGATGTACAGACAACTAAAAAAAAAAAAAAATCATGTTGGCTATTTTTGCACAAACAATATAGCCAACAAAAATTAGTTTGCTATTTCAGCCAAATAGTCGATCTACATACAAATCAAAACCATTTTTTCAAGCATAAATATTATTAATGTTACTTTAGCCATTGAAAGAGACAAATGTGTTGGCATAATAATACAGACTATTTACTATCACTATCTGATTACGGTCTGATTACTGCGTAGATCTGTCATACACAGTATTACTAGGCTGACCCAAGTCAATAATGTGTTTCCCATTTCATTGGCCGTCAAAGGGGCTGTGGAGGTTAAAACCAAGAAGCCTATACATTTTAGAAGACATTCCACCATTTTCCATAACAATTAGAGACCATAACTTAATAGGACACAACATCACGAGGGAATCGCTATGTTTTAACTGAACGTCTTGTTCACTTTCCTGTTGATAGGCCGAACTACGCAACACTGAAAGCAGATGACGGGACACACAACCTTCATCGTAAGTGCCACCTATTTTCTTTTTGCTAAGGGCAGATAATTGAGGAATGTAACCTATTAACTTGGGTCACCCATATAGGAAAATATAACTAGTAAATAGAACAAGTTAGATATAAATTAATTGTACCCAGCTTTGTTGCAAATAACGAAAATCTCAAACCTTCCACACCATTCTATTGTACGAAATAAACTCTATAACAAAATATTTCAATCATTTCTTTCTAACAATATATTTATAGGCAGGGATAAAATAACATCAAGACACAACATTCTGCATCTAAATATGTGTATTAAATAATATAATAAAAAGGCTGCGCATATGTAACAAAGCCGGACACTAATATTTACATGTGTAACAGGTATGTACAGAGTACCGGGGTCACAAACAATCAACATTATGTACAGAGCATAACAAACGTTTTCTTCCATAACATAACCAATACAGCACTTAGTTCGGCTTTCTCCACATAACTTTTAGTAAAACCGTTAATTTAATGCAACCAATGTTAATTAAAAATAAGACTATTAACAAATTCTAAAATAACTGCCAGAGCAGATGAGAATAAAATTGTGATGGCAACTCTGGTCAATGTAGATGTCAAATTCATTTTTATATCTATCTTAATTACTTTTGCGAAATTTTCACAAAACAATTTTTTTTTATAAAGCATGTTCTAAACATGTCTTAATTTATGACGATACTTATGGAAATATGATTTCAGTCTACTGCATGGGTCATCATTGCACAAACCAAATATGGAATGAATGATTTGAAGTTTAAAGTCGCTTCAGGATTATTTCACTTATATGCGAAACCAAATATGGAAATATTCTTTAGTTTGTATATACATGTATTTTTATATTTTCACCTCCCAAAAATTATTATTTTGAATTAATAACATGTACAGTCAACTCTATTTCTAGCAGTTAGTTGTATACTGCCAATATATTGCTGTTACTAGTATATTAAGTTTGCTGTTGTAACAGTTAGATGCTTTGATCTGGTCATTTAGAGAATCTGATCTGAATGTGTATTGAATTAGAACTAATAATCTTGTATAGGTGCTTCCAGGCATATACCAGTGATATGTATGCAGTTAGATATTATTAAGACCTGCAGAAAATACAGTGTAGAAAAGAATGGCCACGAATACTAAAATTTATTACGAGAAAAACTATTGTTGATAAAGATATTTACTCTATCAGGTTTCATGTTATTAAAAGCTAAAATGAACTTCTTGTAAGCCATCATTAAACCTGACTACATTGGATAACCGTGCCTGATTTCCATCTCGACATAGCTAATGCAAGTTAAAGCCAAGCCTGAAACACTTGTTATCACATTTGAACAATATGAATCTTTACATGAAATATATGTAAATCTTTAGAGCTTCATCTTTCTGCATATAGTGTTTGCACTTTGAATAAATGCAACAAATTGACTTGGAAGAAATAATTGACAGTCCATCCAATGCAACAATCTCTCTTCCAGGTATGATTGGTAGGATGTATCAGTATTAAAAGATGGCAAAACAATAAGAAAAACTTATAAAAAAGTCATTATTGTTCACACAAAAACAAACACGACTTCACAGTTTGAAGTGAAAAGGTAAAAAGAGACATGTGCAAATAACTCTGCATGCGTCTTACAGTGCTCAGATGATGGCTCAGAATGACTAGATAGTTTGTTACTTACTGACGTAAATAAAGAATTATGCATTATACATCAGGATAAATTAAAAACAATAATGAAACAAATGTTGATGTATTTTGTAAATGTTTTACATATGCAGTGAAAATTGTCCTTTGCAGAACAGCTGAATATCCTTGTTGAACTATCCAGGTACTTTTCTAATCACAGTTGCACACATATTTCATGAAATATATTCTATCTGGATGTATAAATAAATTACCAAAATGATGCTCTATTTTAAGTTTCAGGAGAAAATTTATCGAATATTAAGAACAAAAGGCTATAATAATTATGAAGAACAAAATCCTAAAGACCCTAGAGTGTATACTTGAGAAATGTTTTCTTACTATGGCAGTACACAAAAACAATCTTAGAACAGACCTCAATATATTATTACATTAATTCATATGAGAACAAAATTTGCAATGAGTTTATACAAAAAGATTATTATAAATCAAAGCAGATTTCACTATTTAACAAAACATGCACATAACATAAAATCATAATTAAAAGAATTGATTTGAGCTAGATTCTATCGAATGATTTCTTAAAAGTAATAAATATGTTATAAAACATGCTGTGTTGTTACTGATGTGCAAAACACTGGATTGAATCTTAACGAGAATAAAATAAAATATATTAAAAATAATCCGTTTCTCGTGTTATACATAATGACAGATAATATAAGTACATGTACGTTAAATTTTATCGTAATATTTGTTAAAATTAACACGGTTCCTAAATATTCCTTTTTCTTGTTTTAAATAAAGCCACCTTTTTTTAAATTGATAAGTAAATTAATGTTTACTGTAATATTACTAATATCCACACAAATATATTTCTTTTTTCATTTTACATAACAGCATTTTTATTGTAAAATGATAAATATGTTGATGTTTGCCATATTATTAATATACACTTAGTTCTCAAATATTCCTTTTCTTATGTTTTAATATAATTATACTGTCATCTGGGTTAAAGCAGAACTTTATAAAATAAAAATGTATACTTTCTATTTAAACACAAAATTGCACAGTATATCTTTAAAGAATACATCGACACAAAACATGTTCAAGATTTATGTTTGTGTTTATAAAAGTAATTTCTATTTATTCAGGTCAATTGGGTACAGATTGATTTATTGAATTTAATTTTAAACTTGGGTAAAGCTAGAAAGAATCGTACATGTTCACATAAGGCGAACGCAAAGAAATTCATGTTCACATAAAAGACAAGTCACAAACGCTAATCAGAACTGTGCCGTCGGGTATAAAATAAATAAATCAGAAACATGTTTTAAAGGTGTATAAGCAAGACGTTACAAAAAACAACAGTACCAGAAAACATGAATAATATAGCATGACCATATGAAATTCAAATAAGTTAATTTCTGTATGTAAATTTTGCTTGTGGGGTTCATGATATTACTATTATTAATTTGTCGACCAGGTTTTTACAAGTATAGATTGATCACACTAACAAATGATAGAAACACTGCTCAACAGATACCCAGGGTGTGCGTTAAGTCAGTCACCTATGATGATAAAGTTCATTTTTACTATGTCTGTCATGTTTTGTTTTGTTTTATGTCAATTGTAAAATGTGGGGAGAGACCTTAATATAGGCATTGCCTGTTGGTCAATCCTCAATGTACGCACGTTTGTACCTAATAAATATTGTTTAAAAAAAAAAAAATTGTTTATTTGATGACCCCACCAGAGCACATTGATTAAAAATCATCAGCTGTTTGATTTCAAACACACGGTTATGTCAACACATGGTCTCAGTAAAACAAAAACAGTTATGCCTTGCTCCTTGCCCATGGCGAATGAAAACGATGTCAGGCAAGTTAAAATCGTACCTTGCAGTCATTGGGGACAATTTTGCCACGACACTTTATTGCCATAGGAAACTAATTTTATCACAGCATTGCAACAGCAGTTTAAGTAAACTACATTATATTGAATGGCTAAAGCCGGTGAGTTCAAATCCCCATACCGGCCTCTGTAGCTAACGTATCAGACTTAAAACTGGTAGGTATTGGGTTCGAATCTAATTTGTGGCTCAATGGGTAGGTATACTTCCACCGACTAGTGTCCACTTGTAACTGGTTTAACAAAGGCCATGGTATGTACTGTCCTGTCTGTAGGAAAGTGCATATAAAAGATCCCTGGCTACTTATCAAATAGGAGGTTTCGTCTATCATACCAACACTGAAGTCTGTCCCGGACAGGCAGTCGAGTCTGCTGGACTGCATAACGTTCTTGAACCTTAATTGGATATAATCGAGTAAATAAGTTATAATTAAATGCTCTCGCAAAACAATTTTGCGATAGATTTTGCATCAGCATTGCCGAATGCCACTGCAAATTTCGATGACAGGAATAGTGATAAATTTTTATTTTTTTCAACAAATTAATTTTTTTTCCATGTTGCTATTATTGTCTTGTATGTTAATAATCCGACAATGATAACAAATGTTTCAAGTGAAATGTAAGTTATGTTTTCTTTGAAATTGAGACCAGTTAAAAATTTCACTGGCCAGTGAAAGGGTTCATGTGTCTAGCCCCTTTGACAAATCACAGACAGTTCTCTAACGCACACCGTGGATATCTGATTCCGTCAGTAATAGCATTAAACAACCTAAATAACCAATATGAAGTATTCCAAACAAAGCCAATTATATTCACAAAGCCACTCTGTCTACAACATAAATTATCCCCAGTATATTTTCACTCTTCCATTCTCTCGACAAACATTCTCTACATAATACTGACTAAAAACAGTGTGCGACACAGTGCGGCCAATACTTGCTGGCCTATGACCGCTTTGCATGCGGAGTCCATTTCAAACAATTCGGATCAATGCTTTTTTGATCTGTAGTACGTTTTTGTTTTCGTTCCAGAAATTCATCTATCAGATCCTGTAAACACAACAGAAAGGAAAAGTTTTTAAAACAAAATAATAATACACCGATTGTATTTAGTTTAAAAAATCATAAACAATTATAAATGCATAAAAAAAACTATATCACTAATTATTGTTTCAATAAGACATAGGCTGTGAATAGGTTGAATCACAACTTCATTTTGGTGGTGTTACAAATTGATAGAACATCTGTAAAGCTGAACGAGTTGTAGACTAACCTGTCTCTTGAGAACGAGATGTTTTCCCTTCCAGTACTTGAGCATGCCGAGCGTCTGTAGAGTGCTCACGATGTCGTTAGCATTGATTGCCGTCTCCTGACTCACATCTTCACGAACACAAAAATAATCTACAGCTCTGTTTACTTTATAACGTCATGACAATAATACAACAAAATCATCTAATGAATCATCAATATTTTTACATAAATTTACATAGTACATAGATTTTTTCATAAATATTGTCTCGATTTCTTTTCACCTGAACCGTACCAAATTTCTCCATGTTTATAACCTTCAGTTGAAAATATGAACATGTACTATAAAGTAGATCCAGTTGTATCACGACTCGATATCACAATAATTGCTGTAGACTATATAAATTGCATAGGTGAGAGGTTTCACCAATTGTAGTATTTTTTTTGCCACTGGATATAAATGAGTTATGTTGGTATGCAAGTTTCCGCATGACCGGACCATTAAACTTATAATAATTTTACGTACCAGGAATACATTTTAACAACATAAGTCTCCATACAACCAAATAATCGTTCAGACAGTTTTATTGTTTATTACTAAACGAGTTGAGAACACAAACTTACCTTTGATGCAAATCTCGGCGTTGCTATATTTGTGTAGGTAGTTCAGGAGGACATCCTTCCAGTACGTGCGGTACGTGAGCAGACCGAGGTCAGACAGCGGGCGTTCTGGAGAACCCACCTTCTGTTCCACTTTACTCAACAGGTAACCTGGAAATACGGCAAGTTGTACAACACACACCATTACACGCAATATCAAATATATCATTCTAACAAATAGATACCAACCATTACATGGAATATTAAGCATACCATTCTTAATAAAAATAGATTTTTGTTGTAAAGTGAGGATGCAAATGAGAAATGCCACTGGCAGAATTACTTTGAGATATAGAAATAAACAAGAAGTTATAAACAAACGTCTGCCGATATATCTAGTCATAATCCAAGTAAAGAGACCCAAATTTGTAAAGTAGCAATTTATCATCCCAATCAAAACAACTGAAAAAGCAAAAAAACAGGCCATAGGATTAATCCTTGAACGTAACTGGGACACTGTATCACTGAGCTAAATTCCACTCTCACTCAAACAAAACATTAAGATCGACATTGAACTTACTAAAATCTATCAGCATCTTGCCAAATCCTTGTCGCATGAATTGAGGTAGCGTCATAATACACGACACATTGTAGTTTAAAAAAGAATTCTTCTCCTGTAAACAAAACCACACACAATAATCAGTAATAGTAGTACCATGTATAATATATTCTTAAAATAATCAGCAATAGTTGAACTATGAATAACGTACTCTTAAAATTATAACAAAACAATAAAACAATTAACTTACAGTAAATGTAATAACAGATTGTTCCAAACAGCGCATGAATCATCATTAAGCCAAATTCGCCAATTGCGAATTTCAAAAACTATTGGCGAAAAAATTGGCGAAAGACTTTCATTCTCATTTCTTTATTGAACCACCACGTATTTCTTCAATTTGTCCGCGTTTGTAGATTGAGCAACACGTGGCCAGTCTACTTTTGTCAGAAACAAGAACGTGTACAAGTCATGTTTTCTCGATAAAACCAGACAAAGATTAGTTCATTTCTACCAAGGGGTGCGTGGTTGAATAATGGACGTTGGGATCGAAAGTAAATAGTATACAATCAGTTTTAGTTCAACTATCATTGTAGTATAATACAGGTATTGTTTCAGAACAGTGTACAAGTATGCTGTCTGCATGTTATTATAAACTTGGTTTGCAAAACCGCTGGCATAACGCATGCCTCCATCCCTTAAAAACCCAAAATAAGAAAACTGTGAACGAGACGAGTTAATTGCCCAATATTAGTAAAATGGCAATCAATCCGCGCCAATGTTTTGACAGTAATAAACCCATAACAGTCTGCTGTTGTCTTTGTTAGTATCAGCTGGCTGCATTGAATCCGATATAGAAATAAAATGAATAGTGTTCAATATCAAAGTATGCCGATAATTCGT
>JAULBR010020047.1:0-15732 GCA_032355825.1 Melanodrymia aurantiaca
GTACATAATCAGACAACTTCATACTAAATTATAGACAAATCTTATTTGTTTTGCTTTTTGTATCCAACGTCTTTAAAGGGTCACTATAATATTCTACCAAATGATCCATTTTAGTGCATTTTGACCTGTAATAAGGAGCCACCTGTATTAAGAGGCCACTTTTTGTTACTCCCTTAGGTGGCTGCTTAAGACAGGTTTGACTGTACATAGTATTAATATGAAAGTAATTTATTTACTATATTAGAGTATTTAAGAAATGTACCATAGGAGTTTTCTCATTTGAATTTGAAATGCATTATGTTGCGTGTATCAGAGAAGCATAATACAATGTGACGGTACTGTTTGGCAGGTGGTCTATTGACATGTGGTCCGAGTGCAGCAAGACGTGTGGAGAAGGAAAGCACAGCAGAACTGTGACGTGCAACCAGGTCATGATGGACACGGAGGTCATTCTTGATGACTCGGAGTGCTCCAAGGGTAAACCCATCTCGGAGAAGACTTGCAAACTAAGCAAATGTCCATCAGTCTGGTTCACTGATGAGTGGTCAGAGGTAGGCTTCAGCATTTATAATTTCATTGTCACAATCAAGTCAGAGCAGGATGTAGCTCAGTGCAAGAGCGTCCACCTGAGGTTCCATGCAAAAGGTCAAAGGATTAATCCTCTTGAGTGGACACATTGGATTTTTTTCCCGTTCCGTCAAATAGTGTACTACCTTATCTATGGAAAAATGCACGCAAAAGATCTATTGTTCTTATTTGGTAAGGGTAATCTATGTGGTGACAACAGGTTTCTTCTGAGACCATGTGTCAGTGCAACCATGTGTCTTACATCCAATAGCCATTGATTACTAATCAATGTGCTCCAGTGGTGTCGTTAAGCAAATTTTCTTTACGTAGAATCAGTCAGGTTTGTTGTTAATTCATGTGTCAGTGCAGCCATGTTTCTAGGCATTTGAAATAATCCAAACGTTCTGTCTATTAGTGTGATCCATCATGTGGACCTGGCAAGAAGCGGCGTAGGACATTTTGTATGACAAATGATGGCAAATCATACCTGGACGACAGCAAGTGTGAGCTGAACGAGCGACCGACGTCCTGGAAACCCTGCATCAACCAGAAATGTCCTCCACCGCAGTGGATAAATGGGGAGTGGGGAGAGGTTTGTACCGTTCTCTCACATAATATGTAATACAGCTTTATTTGTTAAATATGTCTTCACCAATCCATTTGTATACAATCTCAAACTTTGAAAAGGTATTTGTGTCCAACATTTTTTCTCAGCAGAAGCTGACTTGAGAAATATAGATATAGTACAATCTTGTTGGCTCGAACACGGAAGGGTCGAATACATGGCAACGCTCGAACCGAGATCGAAGTCCCGAATTAAACCCTTAAATTAAGTTGCTGATGCTTGGGTCGAACTACCCAATGGGTCAAACAGTTTCTCGAGCACCGACGGTGTTCGAGCCGACGGGATTCAACTGTATTTCGGAATGATTGGGAGTTGTAAAATGTGCTATTCTTTGTATAATTACCAAAATATAGAGTATTAATCATGTACTATTTTCTTAACTAGTTTTCTAGAATCTTCATTGTGTTGTCTTCAGTGACATTTTCTTGTGTAGAATTATTAGTATGATGTCTTGTCTGCTATTTGTAGTGTTCAGTGGACTGTGGACGAGGCCTACAAAGACGAAATGTTCAGTGTCGATCATTTTCACATAAACCGAGTGATAAATGCCGGAATTCTGACAAACCAACGTCTATACGGTCTTGTGAAAGTAGCTGTGATGAGGAAGAAGAAGATGGTGAGTAATTTGTATTATAGTCAATACTGGCAATACCTGAAATAACATGTTTGAAAATACCAGATGAGTAAAAAAATTGCACACTTCAAAATGCTAAGGCATGTGAAACATTAGGTAAATAAATTGCATTCCTAAACATATTAAGGGGAGATAGATCAATTTAATGACTACTGTAGTTAAATTGATATCCTTAAATGTTCTCGTAATGAATCCCATATAAATTACTTTTGGGCTTGTTTGTGATTTAAGATCAATTTTACTTTTGATATGCTTGTTTTTGTTTGAAAGATAAATTCACTGTTCAAACCCAAGTTTGTTAATACGGTTTGTGATGGAAGGTTAATTTTGCTGGCTGTTGAATAACTCGTTTGTGATGGAAGGTTAATTCGGCTGGTTGTTAAATTAGTTGTTTGTGTTGGAAAGTTAATTTAACTAGCTGTTGAATAGCTTCTTTGTGATAGAAGTTTAATATTTATCTGGCTGTTGAATAGCTTGCTTATGTGTGGAATGTTATTTGGATGTTTGTTTATATTTGAAGGCTAATTTAGCTGTTGCATTGGTTTGTTCTTCAAAGCTAATTTTGTGATTGAAACACTGGTTTGTAATGGAAGGCTAATTTTGTGGTTGGGACACTGGTTTGTGATGGAAGGCTAATTTTGTGATTGAAACACTGGTTTGTAATGGAAGGCTAATTTTGTAATTGAAACACTGGTTTGTAATGGAAGGCTAATTTTGTGATTGAAACACTGGTTTGTAATGGAAGGCTAATTTTGTGGTTGAGACACTGGTTTGTAATAGAAGGCTAATTTTGTGGTTGGGACTAGTTTGTGATGGAAGGCTTATTTGGCTGGCTATTAGCTGCTTGTATATTTGGTATATAAATTTGACATAATATGAAATATTTTTGTTTTACAGTGTGTGATGACAAGTACAAAGTTGCTTACTGCCCCCTTGTGTTGAGATTTGGTTTCTGTGATCGGGAATACTTTCAGAAGATGTGCTGCAAAACATGTATTGGTAGCCATAGCAACATACACAGACTTCACCGTGGATAAAGAATAAATTCAACCAATAATTTTTTTTAATGTACGTCAAGATAATTGCCAAAAATATTTTGTTTTAAATACTTGATAATCTTTAACATTCTATATTGCAGCCTGTCTGAAATGTTTGGTGGTTTTCAAAAATAGTCTTACTAAAGCTGGTTTCTATCATTGCCAGAATATTGTTGTAGTATATTTTAGATGATATACCAAGACCTGCCAACCGATAGTCAACTGCACCAATCTATACTCAAATATGAAGTTAAATTATATTAGTCATTGGATTAATGACACCAAATATCTAAACTAGATCAGCCAGTTGCGTATCTGTCAAGAAGTCCACAAAAGGGGGGGGAACACGGAAAAAATTTTGGTTTAAGTTAAAGCATACAGTGAATAAATGGGTTAGTTGCAAAAATATAAATAGCAAATCTGCTTCAAATTAAGTTAAATTTCATATGTATTTTATGAATATAATGCCACTAATTTGTTTCTGAAGAGTTCAAACACTTCTGTTGTTTAGTAGCATGACTGAGCCAACACTTGGCTGCCAAAAATCAGTGAATGATCCTCCTTGAAGTCTTGCTCATAATATACCATTTCACGAGCTGCAATGAATTCTTCCTTTAATTGCAACTTTGCAGATAATTAATGACAACCAGTGATACACTGAGCAACATTTTTACAGCATTGCTTATAGCAGACAGCAGATCTGTTTGATTTGTCCATGCTTGTAAATAAAACACACATTGACATAATTGCAGCAAGCTACTTTCCTGAAAACCTATGTTGGCAGGCGTGGCAACTGAAGGAAATTGAGAATATAAAAGTAGCCATTGGTATTATGGCAATAGATCCACCTACCCTGAGAATATAGAAGTGGCCATCAGTGTTATGGCAATAGATCGATCTACCCTTAGATTATAAAAGTAGCCATTGCTGTTATGCTTATATGATTTACCTCAAGAAGATATCAATGGCAATCAGTGCAGTGGTTAATAAAATTAATTATGTATAAAACGAGCAATTTTTATGTACATATATAGTCCCTACAAGCCAAACAAGTACACATCATTTGGTGTATTATATCAATGTCTAGTTCCTACATGCTTCAGATGAAGCAGCACATTTTAAGCAATTTTGATCTGATGTCGCTTTATTTTTAGAGTAGACCATATTATAGCAGACTACAAATCCTGGATCTGCTCCTGTAGTCAAAATACATGAATTGCGAAATATTTCTTACTTTGTTCACTATTTTAAAACGGAAAACTATGTAAAATTTTGAGACAGATAACTAACTATGTATCTTGTTTACGTTTTATTTACTTTTAAATATACACAAAGATTAAAATGAGACACAAAACAGACACAGTGACTAAATAACTTAACCAGTACAGTGACAACATTTAATACACAGCATTGGTGAAACATGTTTTTGAAAATATGCGTATTAAATGCCCTAGTACTTTTATATAGGTATTGAAAAATAATATACAAAAAGTAAATGCTTGAACATAAAACTGTTGCAGTGATCAAACAATGTATGATGACACTACGACACAAGAAGATGACGTGTATCATGTGTAGTACGATGTATAGTAATTCACTTTTAGTCTGGAAATGGAAGCAACAAAGTATTTTTTAAAACAAAATGTAAAATGGTCAAACCACAAACAAAAAAAATCGAAATGAAGTATTCTGCAGGTGAAAATTAGTTTGTAGTTTTGTGTGAAAATTTTTCATGTAATAGTCGATGTATTGTAAACAAATTTCTAGTAAGTTCTATATTGGGTTTAATGTAAATAGTAACAGTGTTCTTAGTGCTGGAAATTGATGTTTGACCTGTCATTTCAAAGTGTCATCTGCTATGATTTAAATGTAATTATTTGGGATGACATTTCCCTGTTACAATATTTATGGCTTATTCAGAATAATTTAGTCTTAAGTGCAACACGAAGAGAAGTACAAACTCATTCCGAGTGACAGCTGAGTCAACGAGTAGGAACTTATTTAGAATGGTCTTGATGTTGGAATTTGATCAATGTTATATTATTGTCATGATGGTAACTTTCTCTAGTGTATTGAAATATCAGTGTGTCATTTTAAGACGTGTGGTCACTATGGTGGTATATTGTGTAACAACAGTAAGACAATCGGGCTTGATAAGTTTGGCTTTGTCGCTTTCTTTTTTCTTAAACACTTTTAAAATTCTGAATGTGCCATAAATATTGTTACAAGCTTCTGTTTACGCCAACACATTTCTTAAAAAGCTGGAAATCCTTTGTAAGTTGATGTTTAACAAACTGAAAATATCATGAACAAGTACTTTCATTGTCCACTGTTTTGTTTGTTTTTATACTATTTACATACTCGAATGTTAGATATAGTTACATTGGTTTTGAATACTGATATAATGATGATGATGATGGTGATGATCAAAACAGTTTTAAATATATGACATAGCTGTGGACATTTCATAGCACTTACATGATAGTAGATAGTTTTATTAAAGGTTCTGAGGTATTCTGTTAAATTACGGCATGACCAATGGTGTACAAGGAAATTAGCATGTTTCAGAGCCAAAATCGACGCTTTGTTACATTGTTTTGGGCAAAGACTGAAAAAAAGAATTCAGGACAAAATTAAAAATTTTCACAACAAATTGAAGTTATGTAACTTAGTGATTCTGCCACTGGTTTTAATTTATTGAATGTCTTTTACCAAATTTTAAAATTTAAGCTACTAAAATATGTCTGTGTTTTTGTTTGGTTTTGTGAAGTAATATAGATATACACATGTATTACCAATATAGTATAAATATGAGTGGTACTATTCAAGTACAGTGTACAAGTATGAAGCATATATACCGGTAGACTTCACACATCTTTCGTACAGAAACTGTATTTATCAGAAATCTGTATTCCAGTAGATGAAATAGGGGGATGCTCATCTACCTCCCCATGGAAATTAAAAATATTGACGTTCCACTTTTCTGTTTATTAAAATATACCCAGAATTAGTTTTAAATAAAAATGAAATTTAGAAAATATTTGTTGTTGTTCAATCTATTTAAAGAAGCAAGCATGCAATTACTGGTAATATTTTGGTAAAATATAAATATACAACATGAATTGCCTTAATTTGTAAATTTGTGTCTGTTCAGTGATTGTAAAAATGTGCACACACAATATATGACGAACTGTGTAGTTACATATCACACTGGCTATATATAACTAGTCTGCAAAACATATACCTTGTCTGCAAAACAGCTAAGTGCAAACTTTTAATATTAAAATATTCTGTGCTCAAAATCATTAAGACAAGAATTAATGCTATACATACTAAACTTTCATACGTATATTCGATTCATTAATTGGTACAAGTATTCTATTTATATGATTCTAGAAAATCACAGAAACAATTCAATCTTTTTTTATTTGCTTAATATACAAAAGTATATGCTTAATACAGTGATATACTAAGACAGACTTTCAGTAAACCAGAATTCCTCTAAACCGAACTTATTTCCAAGTCCCGTACAGCTTTAAGTACTCTTTTTAAACCTCATTAAACCGAACACCTCCAAACCAAACATTTTAATAGGTCCCAAGTACATGTATTTTCGGTTTAGACGGGTTTCACTATATTATATATATATGATCTTCAGTGTATGCTCAGGATGTTATCAAGACTTGCTTACTGTATTACTGTGGTTACTAGTAAATGTTTAGACCAGCAGTGACAGTAATAAGTGGAGATAAATTACAGTCATGATCTGCTTGGCTAGTTCAGTTTTTAAAATAATAAAATTTCCAATCGGTTTCCACCAGTCATCAATTGAAATATCTGAGTGAAACCTTGATGAAGCAATAAAATACTGGTTTGACTGGATGGGTATATTCTGAATTCAAGGCCATATGAATACTTGAAATAAGGGATTGAGGAAATTCAACAAATTATAAATAGCATTCAAGAATGAGGAGCCAAAAATGATAAACATCAGTTATTTGGATGCGTGTGCTGCATGCCATGTTTCAATGGTGGCTACCGTTATGTCTATAATAAATCACTTACCCACTGTAAACATATCGGTGGTTTTGAGTGAACATAATACATGTATATACATAATTTACTTCTTAGATTAATCAGTTGTTCCCAATTTGCCACAGTTCAGTATGTTGAGGAAAACATTGTAATAATTTCATGAAAATTATACCTGACAAAAAGGACTGTTGTAAGCTATATACCGATAAATACAACAACATTGTTCATCAAAACACAAAGTACTACATAAATGGTAAAAGATAAAATTTCTACATTAAATTACACATCCAGTTATTTACAAATGGCTACTCCTACAAGTTTTATCACAATAGGACGATATATTTACATCTGTCGGAGCAAACAAAACATCCTCCAGCTGTGATTCTACTACATGTCTTGCAGTTCCAGGTAAACTTCGGCAAATTATATACTCGCCATTATGCTCTAAATGTGGCTCTATTTACCACACCTACATTTGTATCACCCAGTGATTATGCCATATATTTACTTCCATCTTGTAACTTCTCTTGAGGTTATCTAAACTTTATACCAGCAGTAAAACACTAACAGTGACATGTGGGATTTTATACTGGCCTAACTAACGGTGATGTGTAAATACCCGTAAAACACGGTGAAATGTGGGACTTTATACTGGCTTATCTAACACTGATGCTAGATACTAGCAGTGAAATATGGTGAAAAGTGGGACTTTATACTGGCTTGACCAATGCGGATAATTATATACCATAGATCTATACTAGCAGTAATACACTAACAATTAAGAGTGGTGATACAATAAATTTGTGTTTAAAAATCTTATTTCTCACAAAATGACCCCATTTACGAGAAGTAATCAAATGCACATGGATTATTTTTTATGTAAATATTTTAATATAATTATAGGTCTGTATGACATACATATTAGTTTTAGTCATTGTGTATGAAATTATTGTAATTATTGGTTTCATATGAATACATTGTAATTATGTTAACACTTTGTTTAGATGTGTCAATTCAAGAATTGCTTCTTTATGTCTGGTAATTATTAAAGATGACAAACTATTCAAATGTAATAGTTGGACTATTCAGTATTACTTGTGCTACAACATAATAGGCTACAGTCAAATAGTGTCATCTTCAACTTTATAATCTCTACTATCTGAGCATTATATAATTATTGAACGGCCCCTATAGAAACTGAAACTTTTTCGGGCTCACAAAGTTTGACTGCATCTCATCAAGGAAGCTGACATAATTTGGGAATCTGACTTCTCTGATTATTCACACTGTAATCAGTTTGCAGTTTAATGCAGTATAACAACACAGTGTAATCAGTTTGTGTTTGATGTAGTATAATATAACACAGTTATCAGTTTTTGTGTTTGATGCAGTATAATATAACACAGTAATCAGTTTGTTATTGATGCAGTATAACATAACACAGTGCAATCAGTTTGTTTTTGATGCAGTATAACATAACACAATATAATCAGTTTGTGTTTGATGCAGTATAACACAGTGTAATCAGTTTGTTTTTGATGCAGTATAACATAATATACTGTTCCGTGTATGTAGACACATACATGTAGGTCTCTTCTATGTCACAGAAATATAAGAACTTTTATTGCTTATTAAAGGACAAGGTTGAGCTGGTAGAACTACCAAACAGTGATGGCAATGTTTCTGATCGTTGCAGTCTATTTGCCATCTCTAGCCAAAGAAAAACGCTCCACCGTGTTCTTTCTTATTTCGACGGACATGTCGTCGGGAAGGACCTTTCCGTGCACGTTTTGTTGGTCGAGGCGACTGTTGCCAAAATGGTCCTTTTGTACTGAGTTCACAGATAAACTTTGCCCTATATTTGTCACAGTGCTTGTTTCGCCACTTGTTTCGTTTCTTAACAACAACACAGTTCTTCTTGTGCAGCATGCGCTTCACTCTCGGCCGACCTCCCTTCCAGTTGGTGAACGCCACTGTATCTCCGCTGATGTATTTCCATACACCCGTCTCCCACTTGTCATTCAGCCCTGCAATTACAGAAAATACATAATTCATAAACAGGTAACAGCATTGACAGAATACTTAACTAAACGAGTTCCCATGCGAAAGTGAATGATTGTAGGATAGAAAAGACAAGTTGATAAATAAATGGTCTACATCACTACAAATTAAAGGTATCACTCTCCAGTAACCACCTGCAAAAGAATTTGAGTTACAGTACATAATGTAAAAATCTCCCAATAAATGTTGGACTGAGGACATTGTTACAAAGTTCAGTTTACACCTAATGGAGTGCATCCACAAAAAGACGAGCTCAACAAATTATCTTGATTACTGACCAATCCAGAATGATTTCTTGCCAGCCTGTTCTCCCAGCCATCTGAGATGCTTCATCGACTGGACGCTAGTGATGTGGCCCTTGTATGAGCTGTAGCACATCTTCTCGGCATCATCCCAGGACAGGCGATCATTGACATACTTGTAACATCGACCATCATACTCATTCCAACCTAAAATCAGACATTTAATACATGTACCATTATACAGTGCTCTTAAGACAGGTGGCTGCTTAATACAGGTCATAATGCACTAAAATTGATGATTTCGTGGAATTTTAAGGTGACCCTTTAAGACAGGTAGCTGCTTAATACAGGTGGTCGCTCAAGCAGGTTTGACTGTACCTACATATATCCTTGTGTGGATAAAATATGTCTAAAAAGTTATTGACCAGAAACTATTTAATTTAAAAAAATAGTGGTAAACCTTTCTTAGGATTTCTAATTGCTCGTTTGAAAACATGTCTTGTTACAGCTTACTGAGACGTACATGATTTACCTGGCTGTAAATTTGCTGTGTGGATGTGTGAATTTACAGTCTGCTGCGTAGTGTGGCTTACCTGGCTGACAGAGTCTGCTCTGTGGACTTTGGTCTCTGTTGGACACAGGACTCCAGACTTGCCACTCCAGGCCGTTACATTTGAGCAGCTGCTGGGAGAAGACATCAAAGAGCAGGAGATCCTTGGTGGAACTGTTGCACTTCTTACTGGACTGAAGACAGAAATACATTTAAATAAGTCTTTACACTTCTTTAAGTCTTGGCTCAGAAGTTTCATCAGGACTATACTGTCCATGGAGTGGAGAAAACTTTCAAACAGTTCTATGGTAGACTTTCAGAGGTTAATTCATGAGATTGACACAGATTATAACTGATGCAATACCTTACTTTGACCGTATACACTTTTCATCGTTTTATGGCTGTGCTTATAACAGGTTCCACCGGTGGAGCAGGATGTTATCATTGGTTTGGCTGTGATTCATGAGTATATGCCATATTTACTTTGTCGCAATTTTGGCATTTAGATTATATTAGTACATAGAATTACATACTTAATTGTGTACAATTTCTATACACATATAACGTAACAGAATTAGAGTTATTATTTAGATTTCGTACATGCCTATCAGGACCATTGGAGAGAATTTTGAAATGTTGGGGATACAATATAAATGACCTCAAATAGAAATATGTAACAAAACAGGACATCACATACCACAGCCTTTGTTAAACCAGTTGTGGAGCACTCATTCTGGGTTGGAGCCGGTACTAGGAATAAAAATCCCACATGCCACGAATGGAATTCGAACCCAGTACCTACCAGTCTTGATGCATTAACCACTGCACTATGGAGGCTGATTGAGTTTATAAAAGATGAAACGTTTCCTACTGACTCTAACACTACCTTAAGCTGGTGTCGCGATCCCTTCTGTTTGTCGATATTTGTCGGAGCAGAGCTTGGTGCTGGCTTGTTTTTCTGACTTTTCTGACTTTTTAGCATCGCCTGATTACGCAGTTTCTGTTTCTCTCTAGCTTTTTTGTTCTTCCTTCTATTTTTTCGTCTTTTCCCTTTCTTTTTTTTCTTTTTGTCCAGGACTTTTCTTTCTGACTTCGCTGATGATACAGACGATGTTTTTGGCTCTGTGTTCAGATAAGTGTTTTCAAATGTGTTTACAGGTGCCACTTTGTTCACTCGATGGTACTGTAAAATATAATAGTGTATTATAATAGCATATATTTGAATAATGTACATTAATATAATTGTAATAATAGAAATGATATAGAGGTAAAAATAAAAGGAAGAAGGAAACTAGTTAGAAAAAGAAGAAAAATTTACTAAGTGAATAAGAAATTAGGAATACATATAACTACACATATTGTTTTCCTGTTCATCTGCTGGCAATGACCAAATTAATAGCCACGACTCCTTATTTTCTTAAGAGGTCTGCCATAATATAATAGCAAACATGTTGGTTTATTCTTATCTATCTGTATATACCGGGTATGTGCATTTCAATTGTCTGCCTATTCTTGTTGGAAGGCAATATAAAAACAATGAGGCCTAACTTGTACATACAGTAGATATTAATAGTTTATTAAACATTCTCATAACGTATTTGTTCAGTTCAATCATTGGTACAGCTAGGATTTGTGTTGTTTCTTCTGACGGTGAAGTTAAAAAATATAGACTTTTTATTTATTTGATTGTCTCTGAATTAAAAGCATTACTATGATTAAAGTAATATTCCTGTTGTCATTGTCAATACGTAAGAGTTTATTTGAAACTCAACTGATTTGAGAACTGACAATGATTAAAGTAATATTCCTGTTGTGACTGTCAGTACGTATGAGTTTATTTGAAATTGTCACTGATTTGAGAACTGACCATGATTAAAGTATCCTTTTTCTCATTGCTGTGTGACGGGAAAAACATGGAATCTGCATTGATGGTCAAGTGATCCATATTCTTCGTGATCATGCCGAGGTACTGGGGACATTGACCTGTGAAAACATGAGAAATACCTTTCAAATACGTCTCATAATTATACATACATTGTGTATAGACTAAGGTAGTCTATTGATGTTTGACAAAATATTATTCGATATCAATTGCATCATATCGAAAATATTTAGATATGTTTTGGCATGTAATAATTCATCAGATAATTACATTTGTAGTCACTTAAATAACTGCATGGTAATATTTGACATTGACTTTCACAAGATAGGGTAATCTCATTAGAACTCTAAGTGTTTTGTCATTAAAATATTAACAAAATTACATCTTTAAAGAGTATCTATTAGCCATAATATGCCTTAAATTATATTTAGACAGTGGACTGACAAAACATTCTTAATATGCTCAATTCATTAGTGTTTCACCTGCTGTTTAACCAATCCTTTGAAGCAAAACGAAAACAAGTCATTTTATTCTCCTCCTATACATGTATAAAGTCTGAACACGTCTGAACTAAAACACTTGCTGACTGAGTAACAAAATGTGTTGCATTGTGTTTCATAGTGTGTTTAGTTTGTAATAATCTAATAAAGAACATCTCAACAGTGATGTTTTTGCTGATGTGTTATACATCTGTAGAGTAAATAAGCGCTGTGTTTTGTCATGCATGTGTAGTGTTTGTGAGACTGACAGTTTCCAATAATACAGGAGTACTATCAACAATCTGCACACTTACAGCACATGTTGGCAGGCTCTGGCAGACAAGACCAATCAAGCAGTCCTTGCCCCAGGGTTTGTTCAGGTGTACTTTGGTTCCACTCTTGCCAAAGAGGAGAAACACAGTAATTCATTGATGATTGTTGTGCCTCTGGCGTGTGTTCATACAAACAAACCTGTTTCCTTTCAAACTTTGCTGTATATTTTTTATATTAAAATGTGCATATGTCGACTGTTCCCAATCAAAATTACCCTATTTTATGAAGACCTTGGCAAACGTTTTTGGATTTATGACAAAATACTTTATTTACTACAATATTGGAACCAGGTAATATTCTAAAATTGAAATACATGTAAACAAACTTTTCAGCTATGTCACGTATGTGATATTTCCCTTGCTGCTAATGAAAAATAGTAGTCTGTGTGATGGCAACAGGTTTTTTTCCTGAGACCATATTTGACTCTGTGTTTGACATGTATTTAGATGTATGTTTGCAATGCATATGTTTGCAGTGTGTATAAAGTTGTCCGTAATGACATCTGGAACAAGACACGAACCGCGTTCGGAATTAATGATTCTGATGCGAAGCTTTCTTTGGCGACCAATCACAGCATTGACGGGATCGGTGAGCATGACGCGGAACTTTTCATTGTTCTCCTGAAGCTTCTCATCATTGATCTTGACGTCCCACGTCGCGCGTGACTGACCTACAACACACGTGCTGGCAATTAGACAACTATTTCAATCCCCTAATGCTAGAATGCATTTTTTAAACTACATGCTGTAAAACTAAAAACAATTTAATTAATTTTGTACCAAAATAAATATCACCACTAAAAAAACGATGTTCGAAAATAGTTTATACTAAAATTACCTGGCAATACATGTATATACATAATTAAGAATGTAAGTAAAGTTTCATTTTCTATATTAGTATACATATGTTGTACATCACTTGCTATGATGGAGGCAAATTAATTTTAACTTGTAGAAAGGTACTGGGCACACAACCAACATGTCGAGTGCTATGTAACAAGACATTGGCATCTTTCTGTTTTCCTGTCTTGGTGTACCACACAATACTGACGTGAAATTCCATTACCTCCTGGTTAATTATGAGTTTATCATCACTATGCCAATGGAATGCATGCCAACCATTATTCTGCTTTCAAATCTCAATTAAGCACTAAAATGAAACAATATCTTCCTGGGTTTTACTCAATCTGTTTACACCTGGTGTGATGAAATAATAGAAGCAATAGAAAGAAAATGCTTGTGATCTTCCAAATACTTAAAATTAAATTCCTGTATTTTAACACTCTTGTCCCATGTCTTCAACACCAGTTGTCTTCTATAATTTGATAATGTATGAAAGGAGATAAAGTGGTAAAATGTGCTTGCCAATTTACTGGGTCAATGTTCCATTGTCTGTACGTAGGTGCACTTTCCACCAATAGATTCTGTAATCTACTTTTAAACTTTGTTCTCATAATATATAGCTAGTCCAAAAAAGAAATGATATAAATAGACTCACTGCCAAGTCTATTATTGGACTAACACGAACTTGATTCATGTTCTTAGTAATAACATATTTACGTGCTTATATCTAATTAAGTTTCAAGCACATCTGTCATGATCATGCAGTCCAGTTCTCTCGATTGCATGTCCAGGACAGAAGTTAGCAAGAGAGAGGAAACCTGCTACTCCTATTTAAGTAGCAAGGGGTCTTTTATAGGCACAGACTGCCAATCTGAGACAACAGTACATACCACAGTCTTTGGTACATCTGGTGTGGACACTGGTTGGTGTAAGTGGTAGTACAGCTACCCACTGAGCTTTGCGTAGCACTCACACTGGGTTGGAGCTGGTACTGGGATACAAAATCCCATATTCCACGAATGGGATTCAAACCCAGTACCTACCAGTCGTACGTCCGATTTTCTGCATTACTGTATCTTGAAATAGATATTTAGATGGTGAAAGTCCACGGGGTTCTACATTAATTCTCTATATATTGATAAACATTATGTTTTTTGGGAAATAGAATGATTATAATATATATACATGTATAATTACCTGGACCAAATTGGACCTGTTTTGCAGAACTTGGAGTGAAATCCTGTCCAATGCGAGCCGACATTTCTCTTACATGGATACCGACATAGGCCGACTGGTCAAGCGCTCCCGTTCTTTCTAAGATAATGGACAGAGTTCCGACATTCTCACACACCACAACATCCTCACTTGTAAACTCTATCTTAGACCATTGCATGAGAAACCTACAAGTAATAAACGTCATGCGAATAAACTATTCAACCGTGTGTGAAAGGAACACAAGTCCGGTAATGTCATAACATAATGTGTTAAATAATAAAATGAAACCGTATGTAATAAAATGAATCTCTTTATCAATAAAACGAGATATTACCTATACGTCTTAGAATGCAATGTATTTATGCTTTAATACCACCCTTACGTTCAATAGCACAAGCGCTCTGGAACTATGTGACTGGTACCGATCGTGTACTATCATATCACATTCATTTATATTCGATGCAAACATCGGTGTCAAAACGTTTATTGAACGCAGGGCATGAGATGTGCAAAATATACACAAGAGGGGATTTAGAATGGTTGGGTTATGATGTCAAATTCCACCCTAGCTCCTCTATAACAGCTACATGTATGCTCTATTTTTTTATGCTATGGAAGAGTTACACCAGACCCACAATCAGTTCTCCATTGTTGAATGCAGGGATCTACCCTTTCATAACTTCTTATGTGTATATCGTTATTTGCGCATTCCAAATGCAGAAAAGAAAGAAGATTTAAACGGTTTTCTTGTGTTCATCAAATGTAATTAGCAATATTTAACTATACATTCTATTATACTAGCGGTACTTGCACTCATTACACGTTTCTGGAGTCACCTTGTCTGTCGTAATTACACAGAAAGTATAGTCAAGTAGTTGTTCAAGGGGATGCATCATGTTGGTCAAATCAATAAACGTTTTGATTCTGTGTCGTTTCTTATGACCATAGTTACTATATAAAACGGCAACAGAATCCAATATGCATTTAATGTTTACCTATTTTATGCATTTTTATCAGCGGACAAACAATATGGCTATGCTTACGACGGGTGCCACCAGAGGAGCAGGATATATCCTAACTATATGCTAACCTTTCGCAAAAAGTGATTCATGAATACATGCCATGTCTACTATACTGCAATTTCACTTCGACTCTGCCTTGCCCAGCCATTTGGCCATGTTAATGTTTTGTTGCTTATTATTTCATATTAAAAAGAATACTTACTCATTC
>JAULBR010020156.1:0-15729 GCA_032355825.1 Melanodrymia aurantiaca
GTCAGATACCAAAACTGTTAACTCGTTTCATAAAAATGGTATGACAGGCAAACTCGGTTAGTATTCTATATTTATTACATAGTTTCAACTTAACATTTATTTCTTAGATTTCACTGTTTCCTTTTAGCTGTAGATTTACAATACTAGTATTTACTACGTGACCATGTGAGAGGTATTGTAACTCAAGCTTCCATTATCAATGATTTGTCTTAACAAAGCAGATATTTTTAACATAACATATGTATATTTACAGGAAATTACTATGTACACTGTATTACATAATTTTAAAATGTGAACTTTGTTTTCTATTATAGTCAGACAGCGAACCAGCAGGTGGAGAATTTACAGCAGCAGCTGTACGCAGTGAGCAATCAGCGTAACGCAGCCTACACACAACTCACCTCCATGCAGGATCAGTGTCAACAATATTCCGTCTCACTGGCAAACCTCCAGATGGTTCTAGAACAATTCCAAAGAGGTGCAGTACCATTTTATATTTTATTTACTTGTCTCAATGTAGTCAAATCTGATTAAATTACATCATAAAATCCACAATTATTGCCATTAGGTTCTAACGAATCCCCAGTGCAGGTCATGTCCTGGTTACTTTTTATTCAACTTTTCTAAGGAGAGTTGGCAATGTTAAAGTATCCTAAATGTTCGCACCTGTAATAAGAATTTCGTTTCTTGTCTTTTCTTACAGAAAAGGACACGCAAGTGGCGGCAGAAACCGAACGATACGTGGCCAAAATTCAATCTCTAACAGACGAAGCCAGTTCTCTCAAAGACCAGTTCGTTAACACACAAGTATGTTCTTTTCACCAAATTATTTGATTCATGCTTGCATTCATGGAATCAATCACAAACTTGTATGATTAATATATATATTATTACTTAGCTTTGTACGGTTGTGTAGTATAAGCCATCAAACATGATAAGAAAAGATTTCTGTTTGCTTGTTGTATCAGATAAATCTAAACCTAGCTTATTCATTATTAGCTTTGTAGATAAAGTTAGTTGTTGTTGAGGTAATTCGTCAAAAGTGTAGGTCTTAGAAATGGATCAGTTGAAGATTCAAGAATCTAACCAAGGATAAATGATTGAAATAAACATTAGAAACGACATAATTACATGCTATAGATCGTAGCAGCTTTTCATAAGTTCATGATGGACACTGAAACCATCATACGTTGTGGCTGGCTAAATTGTGTTTAATAGTGTTTAATAAAATGTAATAAGCGATTATTGCCTACTTATATTTCTATTTTTGTTTTAAAAACCTTTTACACATAGGAAAAAGTTAGAAAGTATAACATTCATTTCAAGATCTACAGTATTCAGGTATAGAATACAATCCATTTATTTAACACTGGGATATAATTTAATGAGTTGTTTAAAATATGAACAGGCAAATTTAGAGGAAGCGCTGCACGGCTTGGAGGCTGCAGCGCGTCTCAGTGAGCAGCTCGACCGACGTGAAGAAACAATGATTGCCCTCAAGGAGGAAGGTATGTATACGTGTCCTGTTAAAATAACAACAATGGGTGATAAAGTTTGGATGTGTTAGTTAGTACTTAGTGTAAGTTTTGTAAGTCAACAAAACAGTTTTGTATTATAGGAGGCATTTTGTATATATTATTAGATTGTATCTCTTCCATGTATAGAAACGGTTTCCTAAATGTAGATGATTTTGTTCTAAAATGGTTGGTTTTGAACGACTACACTTATTATTTATGTATTAATAGGCATGCTGAGAGAAACCAGTAAATCACACAAATATAACATAGGCATTTGTTGAGACATCTGTCCTACCATAGTAGATTGCAATTAATTATTTGTAAAAATATGTAGCATGAGTGTTAGCATGGATTGTGTAAACAAAAAGCTGATATTTATCATTTTTGTTTGTTTTTAACTTTTATATCCCGTTGAAAATTATTTATGAAATTTTTGCTTGTTCTAAAAATATAACATTTCAGTAAAGTGAGTAACTTTTCCCTTCACCTTTAATATAAATTAATAACAATTATTAATCATATTTAAGGCTTTGAGCACTAGAAACGTTCAAACTGTTTGAATCAATTATAGAGGTTTTACTGATAGTTTGTGTTGCAGAACAAATCAATTTAATGTTATCAGTCATCAAGATTGTAGTACTGCATGTGCTTTTGTGGTATTGATTTTAAAACGAAAAAAATCATACACTGTTCACAAACCTGAAGGTACAAGTATCTGAGTTTAACTTTGTTTCTATTATTTTTCACATTTTGCCTGTTTTAATTTTGCCTTTCTCACCACAACACATACGAGAACTCCCTCTGCTTCTGCTATTCCCTGCATCCATCGTGACAGTTTCCCCATACATGAACAGTTATTAACACTATTTCTGCTCGTAGTTTACAACTCTTGTATCTCATGATTCGACAAAACATTCTGATTTGCTTCCATTTTTTGCTTCCTTTAATGTTAATTTTCCTTAATTTCATCTTTTGAGTTGCTAACTGCCCTGTTTGATGCCGCTTGTGTGATCAGTAGAACTGCTTTTATCCCATTTTGGGCTTTTATACTGTAAATAAATGCACACAGAATATTTCTGTTTTCAAATACCGTATTTGATCTAATAAGTGTACTAACTCAATAGGAATAAGGGGTGAAATTTATAATTGCACTAAATTCGATAACTTGTCATGTTTCTTTTCTTACTTTATTTAGAAATGTTAGTGATAAATTAAGTTGTTGTTAAATGTAAATCTAAACTCTATTTTGCAAAGAAACTATTTTGAGAGCAATTAAATTATTATAATTTTGAATATACATAAATTTGCGGGTTTGGATTAGATGAGCAACAAACTGGTCGCCTTGAATTAGATTGGAAAATAATTTATTTGAATGTTTAAACCCCGTAAACTTTCTACAAGTTGTTGATAGATAGAATTGCGCGAGAACAGTTTCTCTCCTCAAACCATAAGGTGCCTGCTTTCCCACCAGTTGTTTGATTTAATATCATAACCATGAATTATATTTTTAATAATTTTGATATCTTTCATGCACCAATTGTAATATAACTGGGTTCTTAAACAACTGTAAACAAATTTCATAATTTATCTGCAATTATTCAAGTGGTGCTCTAAAAGCTGTAACAACATTAAATACCTAGCATCGTGCAATTGTGTAGGAATATATATTGATTAAATTGGAAGGGGTAAAGCACTATAAGATAAAAAGTGAATACAGTTACATAGGTAGTAAAGTAAAAACAATTACAAATGGAGGTATAGGTGTGGTACATGAAAAGATCAAATACGGTCGTAAAATTATTGCTTGCTTTTGCGTGTGCATAAAATTGTTTGCTAACCGACAGGATTAGGTGTTTTTCAAATTTGTCTTCGGCACAGAAGATTCATCAATTTTCAACATTGTTAATTGGACTTCAACTTTGTTAATCGAGCCTGGTTTCCTAATATCAGCTGGTAATCCTGAGTAAGCTAAAACTTGGGATTCTGGTTGATATTGGGCAAACGGGTGAGCAACACGTAATGGGCAGTTTAGCCTCTCTTCATCTGTCTTGAGTTCTTTCATTTTGTTTGGTCATCAACTCTCCTAACTTACTTTAATCATCATTTGTTGTCCAGGCCAATCATTTCATTACAAACACAAATAAAAAGTAGCTTCTCTGTATTTTTATTTTATTTTATTTATATTTTGGTGTTTTATATGGTATTGCATGGTAAAATATTCATACCACATGATAACAAAAAAACCTATGTGATAATTGTACAGGCATTATCCACGTATTGTTGAAGACTTTACCCACTAGATTTTGTTGTGCTACCACTACTAAGTCATAATTGCACTGGCTTGCATGTGTTGACGTTTGTCTAATCTCAGCTGGTAATTCTGAGCTCAATAAATACATCAAGTTACTAGCCGAGATTACATAAATATCTTACCAACCTACAGCATGCACTAACACCTAACAGGACAGTCAGTTTTGGAACAAGCATGCCTTGGTGTATGGTGGGACTGGATCAATTGTGTGGTTGTGGCATGGTATTGTTTATGCTCGTTTTACTTGGTATTGGAACCGTGAATGGTTGTTTCGACGTTGTACTTTTGTTTTGTTTATGCATGTTTTAATATAATTTTATAATGCAAATAGTATCATATGTACTCGTATTTTTGGTGAAAATAGCCTTTCGGTGTCAACCTTATTTGTGTAGTATTCTATTTGCTGATAATGAGGAAGTTTGCAATGATTGGTAATTCAGCTAGCTAGGTGTTCACTGATAGGTAATTCATCTTGCTAGGTGTTCACTGATTGGTTATTCAGTTTGGTAGGTGTTCTCTGATTGGTTATTTAGCGTGGTAGGTGTTTATGGATTGGTTATTCTGCATGGTTGAGACTAATGGTTGGTTCAGAACTGTAGTGGTTAACTGCTTGATTGTTCAGCATGGAAGTGGTTCACTGCATGTAAGTATCTGTTTGTTTTACGCTTGGTGGCAGATTTAATTAAATTGCTAAAACTAACAATAAAACCGCAATTGTGCTCTTTGTACTAACAATCATCATGATCATTAGAAAAATAATGCCCATATTAATTGGCAAAATAACAGAAATTTATGTTTGTCTTCTTATGGTTTATTGGTAATTATTAAATTCATGTCACTGTATAAAACTTATATTCAACTTATATTACATACCAATCTAACAAGTAACATTACTTATCTTGTACTACATTTAATATTTCACACTGACCAAACCATTTTAATTTTTTTTTTAAATGAATTGATTCTACTACCGGTATGTCTGATTGAAACAATAAACTTGTCCTATGGCTACATTTCATCTAAGATTTTTCCATTTATTTAAGGGAATGATTTCATTAATTTGTAGAGGTCATCTCTAGTTTGTGTGAATTCCAGTATAATACTTTAATAGTGATGCTTGTGTGTGTGGACTGCCGAATAGAAACATTGAATTGAAGTGAGACATTGTAGGTTAACGTGAGTAGAGCATGAGATATTTAGATCTGCAGCCTGTGAGTATTACATCAGGTACTGATGGAAAGACAACTCCGTACCTGTTGTAATATTTGTAGGCTGTATGTCGCCTGCAGCACCTTGTTACATGTAGTCTTCTTCCTGCATGAAGAGATGTCAATGCATTGTGTCATCACAACCACCAACAATCTTCTTACGTTGTGTGTGTAAGTCACTAATATGTCCAATGTTACTAAATATTTTTACGCAAGAGTATAATAATATAAATATAATTAATCAAATGTGGAATAAACGTTTTGAAACTCAAATAATGATTATCACTTAATTATACTGACTTAATCATGTTTGGGTACTTACTGAAAGAAATATTTGTAATGTTTTCAGTTTTGTTACGAGAGACCGCCCTCAAAGTGGCAGAAGAAGAAATAAAGAAACTAACGACAAGCACTGAAGCAAAAGTTGACAAGTATGTTTTCCTCACCCTTTCAAGACGTTGTGTATAGTGTGCCACTAATAATATCATGGTTTCAATAATATCTCATTCTGTCTGTAATCATGTATAGTAACTAGGCATTCGTTACTTGTTTAAACCACTACTCATTGACTTGTTACTTGTTCAAACCACTACTTATCGACTGATGCATCAAACTGTGTTGTGTGATGTCCTATTGTGGAGAACATGCATAGAAAATAACTTGATGTTTAATCAAAACACTGACAAAACTGATGAAAATGATACTTGGTACTATTGATAGTACGATGGTGTTGAGTTGTGGGTTCTTGAACCTTTGTTGAATATGAGGTAAATAAAAATCCTTTATGTTTTGTTCCTAGAGTTTGTAGCTGGAAGTGCAGTGCATAAAACGGACAATTCTTTCACGTCTTTTTGGATTTCTTTATGTTAAAATTCTTGCAGATAATTTCAACATTTATGCTCCTTACATGTTGTGGAATAAGCTGCTTTTGTAGTTGCAATATGTTTTCTATATTGGTTTGCACCAATGAAAACATTTCATACATCTAAAAGTTTTCTCCCTTTGAAGCCACTGCACAATTCCTGACTCTAGCTATGATATTTACAGGTTACTTATGAAGAACATGCTTCTGGGCTATTTCACAACACCACAGAACAAACGAAAGGAAATATTTCACATGATTGGTGGAATACTAAACTTCACACAAGAAGATTTTGATAAAGTAATGTATTTTTATTTAATGGAATTTTGTTGGAATAGGTTAGAATATTTTACCAGAATGGGTATGCCTTTATTTAGGATAGTTTTATTTTAGAATTATTGTATTTGAGAAAGATAATTGTTACATATAAAATGAAATTGTCTTTAACCGAGTTGAAGTTACCATGTTCTGACACCCAATAGCCGATGTATTTTTTCGTGCTGGGGTGTCGTTAAACATCTATTCATTCATTCATTAACCGAGTTGAAGAGACAGAAAAATAAGTTTGTAGTACACAATAGCAAGTTTAGTGAGACAATATATACCTTGGGATATCCAAGGTATTCTAGATTACAAGGAATGACTCAGAAAATATATATACTGTATTATCTAAAGTACTATGCACCGGATAGAGGGTGAAAATATTTTTTGTTTGTCTTTGACCAATATCCAAAAACTATGCAATGCAGCTACATTAACAAACTATTTTAATATATCACATTATTTTAATCAACCTAATGGTTGTTTGATTTGGTTTATAAAGGAATATTTAAAAATTGTTTGTCAGAATACTAGTTGTTTTATGTGTTCTATTTGTTCTAATGATTTCTATTGATACAATGGTTATGGTTGTATTTTAGACGGACACTGGCAAGCAAGGTTGGGTTTCTGGGTTGCTACATTTAGGGTCTGGTTCTTCCCTAACCACGCCACCAACCACACCAACCCGACAACTTAAAAGTCCCGGTCTGAATCAGGTGAGATGAGTTAAAGATAATCACTCACCATTTTGGTGTGAAAAGTGCAATCATGTGACAACAGTGTGGAGTAGGTTATACACACACACACATTCATTTGTATATAAACTGAATAGAAAACATGGTCCTCGTTAATCTACATATTGCACACATTTATTATGGGATTATAAACATTAGCAGCAATATCATTATATTACATAAAATTGCATTTTGTACATTGTACGAATATGTCGCCAAAATCTGTAGCTAATTTCTACAGTCATGCTATTGTCTGGAGATGTAGCAGAGCGGAAACGATCGTTGTCAAACTTGGTTATAGAGTCTTTAATATTATATACAATGAAATCCCTCTAAACCGGACCCTCAGTAAACCAGAATTCCCTCTAAACCGAACATATTTCAAAGTCCCAAACAGCCGTATGTTTTGTATTTAAACCGAACATTTTACTCTGTCCCAAGTGTGTTCGGTTTAGAGGGGTTTCACTGTATATGTATATATCATCTGTAACCAAATTTCTTTACTATTATATAAATTGTGCCCGTGTATTTATAACTGTTAATGATAGTACTAAATGTTTATTTCTAGACTACCATTTGATATTTTCAAATGCCAAAGAAAACAATTTAACACTATTAAAAAATATATATATACCGTATATATTGCAGACCTAACATGGTAGTTATATTTTGTTCGAAACTAAAAACAATTTTCCTCTCGTTTTCTCAAACATAACATAAGTCATTTCTTTTCAGTCTTTCTCCCAACTATTTGTGAAGTTTTTGGAACGAGAATCATCGCCCCCTCTACCACCTGTACGATTACCAGCTGAGGAAATGGCACGAGAACTTCATGAAAAACACCGGGAAAAGGAAGCTCACAAGCCAGCATTTAACCCGTTCACCGCTCCCAGACATGTCTCCATGCCGATGCATGTAGGACCACAAACCTCTACGCAAACCTCGCACATTCTCATGTCCTCCGCAACACCATCGGCTCTGCCACTGTTCACTCCATTGTCAGAGGAGTCTTTAAGTCAACCCAATTCTGGCCGGTCTACCCCTCAGAACTCCAGTGCAATTTTGAAAGATGTTTTGGGATCAAGATGATGATCTCAAGAATAAACCATGTTGATGCAAAACCAAATTGAAATGTATATAAAATGTATATTATTGCAAACCGAGTATCTGGGTATGTACAAAATACAACTTGAATAATGAATGCAGTAATGTCAATCAGCAATAAATTAATACATGTAGTTGTATATTTATTTACCATGTCATTTCAGGTATTAATGGTGTGTTTGATCAAATATCTGAGTTTGTTAAATCAAGTTACTCCATGTCTTTCTGGTTTAAAATTCTTACCAAAAGTTTTAACATATCTACTCCTTACATATTACAAAATAAATTATTACATATTACACAATATTCCAATATTATACATGTACTAGTTAATTTCTGTATATTTGTGTGATATTTATTTTTGAAGTATACTAGACTATTAGACTTGTGTAACTATATTTATTGCCAATTCAAATACATAAAAAGTGGTCAAAATGCCTTATTCTACAATCGCCCATTCCCTTCTACTTTCCCAATCCAATATCTGACTATCGACTGGTTACTTTAATAATATTCCTAAAAAACTTTGTGAATAAAAAACCTTTTCCAAAAGGCAGTTTAGTATAATTATCATGACAAAACATTACACACAAAATGTTACTTCAAAGGTATTGAATGAATTTGTCGGCATTCTCTAATGTTGTAAACATCTTTAATCTACAATGTTAAATGAGACTTGTTTTATTTGGCCATTGTGATATAAAAATAATGCGGATACCTTTCCGACATTTATACTCAACCATACATGTTTTCTCACTTCGATGCTCTTTGCCACAAAATAGATACATGCGATTGGTGCAAGCAAATATTATTCAACCAGGTACATACTCCGGTATTCAGAATATCCAACTTGTTATTGATGTTCGTATACACAATGGTGCTCAAATTATGTCTTCAAAACCAGAAATAAGTTTATTGTTTATCATATGCCATTTGGTAAACAAGGTGATACATAAGATCTAGTTTAGTATACATTGTATATAAAAATGGGTACAATTGTTTTTCAAATCATCATTACAATCGAGCTGTAATTACTTGGTTTAGCCGTCAAATGTTTATTTGAGAACCTTACCCATACTCAGTAACTCTTTTTGGTAGTAAGATAAGTAATTGGTAGTAAATCAAATATTTGTTATGTCAAATGGATATTTGGTGAAAAAAAACATTTTAAATCACGAGATTGTCACTATCACCAATTTTGGGCCATGACCCCGAAGACCTTTGCTCTATGACATTTTTTTCTCCCTGAAGACCATCGCTCTATGACTCACTCCAAAAAGTAAAATCTTGAAGTCTAACCTTTCAACAAAAATCTTTATGATCAACTAGAATAAATATCTCATCTGGTTACTCTATCCCTGAACAATCTGTATAACCACTCAATTTCTCGGCTCGACAGACGCATAACTACATGTTCGGCATTTTTTGCAAATAAAAATGTTGCCAATACAAAGAACCTTGAAAATTAATGGTGTGATTAGCTAGTCTGTGCAACAAAATTTTTACTTTATGGATTTTGTTGTTGATAAATACAACTTGAGCAGATACACATAATCTACAAGAATATTAATGAGGGTGATAGCAATACATGTAGGTGTTTTTTTTGCAAAAAAATTATTACATATACATGTGTATATGTTTGATAACTGGGTGAATGAATAGAATTTGTAAATAAAGAATATTTTACAACTATAATATGAATTTTGATCTTTATTCAGATAACAAGAAAGCAACAAACTTTTGGAGAAATTATACCCAACATGATAGGGCCTACAGATCAAAATGCATATAATTTTATTTTTCTTAAAGACTGCCACATACAAAACAAAAGATAATATGTACAGTAGATCTATAACTAGTGAAAACGACCTGTGAGAATTGAGCTATATAATTAAATATACACAACTTCAAACTTTATACTCGAGTCGAAGATATCGAGTTGTGGAAAATATTTAGCTACCAACAGGTAGGCATGTCGGGTCATACGTTTAATGGGACAAACGAATGAGAAAATTATTCCTTTATTTCTACATTCTTCAATTTCATGTATCCGATAAATGGGTAGAAGAAAAAATCCCACATTTTTGGTGGGTACATTTTCAAATTGACACAAAAAGAAAACATTGGTTACATGTATATTTTATTGCAGAATAGCCATACAAAACTGCATACACTTTCAAAATGATACATTTTGACAATTAAAATCAATTTTATTGCACACATCTTTGCTGAACTTCATAGACAATACTGTACACAAGACACCTTTTGATTTTAAGATTAAATTGCTGAAGAAAAATAAGACAAATATTAAACTTGTGCCTTCACAACTTTGCAAAATAGTCCACAAAATTAATCTCACATAAAGTTAAATTTGTTGTACATAATATTGATTACTAAGTTTGTAAACTTCAGCTTTAGGCCTACACATGTCATCAAAGTCAATAGGCTTGCATACCTTTTGATATTGACACTCATTTTACAAAACAACACACAGTCCACACTAAAAGTGAACAGAAAACATTGCAGAACCCATCAAAAATAAACAATTCCAATGTGTAAGAAATCTGTCCATTGGTTTGTGAAACAACATTACATCGTACATGTAGGCCTATATGGATTTCTCTGATCATAATGTAATGAATAGTAAGAGTGGATTTTAAAATCTGATTTTAATTACAATTACCAGGTATTGGTGGTCAGACTTTCAGTTGTATCGACACATTGTCTAAGAAGGAACCTGCTGTCACCACAAGCTACTCTTACCGAATAACAGCAAGTGGTTATATGCATTTTCCACTGCCTTTGATGAACTAGTCATGGTATGGTAAATGGCCCAAACGGGTCAACTGGAGAGGATCAATCCTCTGGTGGACCGTCTTGCACTGAGTTATGTCCCTTCATTTATTGTACATTTCCATGTAAATGACATAAAAAGGGAAACAAAATGGCTACATTAGTAGTACAACTACACACTTAAGTTTGTATCTTGCCTATTATCAAAAATGCTATATCAGAGGTGTGTTCAGTGAAGAGATGTATAACGAAATCTTGCGTGTAATTTAACTGGTGCCAATCGTGTTCTATCGTATCACATTCATTTAATATTTTGTACAAAAACCAGTCTAGCGAGTACTCTCGATATATTTGTTCTCTGAACACACGCCCGATATCCCTATACAATTACATTGTATTTAAATAAATTGTGCAGCATATATACATGTACAATATACCGGTACCTACAGGTATTTTAGTATTCCCTGGTGACTAGCACAAACAAGCTATATACATACATAAGCTGTTCTATCAAGTTCTAGTTCTAACAATAATTGCACACATCAATACTATTTGATTAATGATTGAAATAGCATTACACAAAATCACATATATAACTAGATAGACACGGTAAACTTCTGATATAAAGAACCTCGAGAAACTGCCATAAGGGACCATCTTAAAATGCCCATACAATTTGAACAGTTTCAATGAATTATTGTTTCGTATGGAACAAGTGAGATTGAATCCTATACAGTAGCTCTCTATAGTTATAGGAAATAATGTTTGTCATTTTGGATATAGCATTCTTCATTATACAGCAGCACACGTCTTGTTACTTACGTCTGTTAGTTCTCTATACCAGTGTATGCATGCACAACATGGCACTATGAGGCAGTGTTAGATCAATATATAAGCTAATGGAATATTTAATGTGTCATTGTATTGAATATTTGGGAACAGCTGTGACATGTTTAAAATGAACATCCACACTCAAGATTGCATCAACCTCCATGACATAAGGGTGGAAATCTGGACAACCCCATCAACTCTCCAGAAGTTATATGGATCACCTGCTGGCGATTTGCGAAGGACAGCCCTATTCATATCAAAATCTGGTATCCAAGTGTAGCAGTGTGAAAGACGAAGAAAAGAACACTGACACTCTGATAAAAACATCACTGCTTACTAAAAAAATCTGCTCTATGTATATACATTAAACGAACAAAATAATTAAACTAGTAGAAACTTTACCTAATTTAGTTCAATACCAAGGGCTCAAGGTACATAGTAGGTAGTAACTTACATGTAAGATTAATTGTTTTAAAATAATTTTCATTTTCTTGAAATATAATGTACCGGG
Organism: Melanodrymia aurantiaca; assembly: GCA_032355825.1. NCBI lineage: Eukaryota > Metazoa > Mollusca > Gastropoda > Neomphalida > Peltospiridae > Melanodrymia > Melanodrymia aurantiaca. The sequence goes on from JAULBR010020156.1 coordinate 12,193, forward strand.
TAAGTATATTGGGAAACCAAGATTATTAGCAGGGGCAGATTTAGGAAGTGGGGCAGATTTAGGAAGTGGGACCAAAGGACCTTATTTCTATATTGGGTCTTCTATTTGTTTACTGGGCACATCCACAAATCCTAGATCTGCCCCTGGTTAAAGAAAATCTCACTATTTTGGCAAAAAAATCGCGATCACAATGATGGAATTACGTGCAAGTTCATTTTCATATAAACAAGAGAAAACACTGTCCTTGTTTTTATCTACATAATTGCGTACATTTATTTGAAAATGTTCAGTCAATGTCGTACGAATAGATTGCCAAAACACACAGCTAACTAGTTCTAACACTTCTAATAACACCGCTATTGTCTGGAGATGCAGCAAAGCGGAAACGTTCGGTGCCAAACTTGGTAACTGAGAGTCTCTAAAATAGAATACATCCGATCAGATCCCGTGACTAGCCATGGTCCCAGTCGATCACAATGCACTGTTCAGGAAACTAGCTATTTGAGATCTTTGAATAAAGTCGTCCTGCTTATTTTTAACTATATTTATGTACATTCTATACCAAACAATCCTACAGCAAACATGATTGTGTTATCTATATATAACATTTATTCGTAAATACTCGCTATAAACAGAAAAAGACACATTTTCAAATATCACAGCATATTACAAGTACATGTACCATTTTCATTGTCATTAGAGGAAGCTTAACAAAATTAATTTGCAACCAACCAGCTGAAATTATTTCACCACAAGTGGTGGCTGTAAATATTTTTTCTATCCTAATTTGGCCTTACCAAAACAATTTGGAATGAAGCATTATTTTAACCATGATAATGTACAAAATCTGTAAAAATTGTAATAAAAAGATACAAACAAGAATCTACAAAATAATAGCTATGGCATTCCATTAAACATTCAGCTAATGGCATAAAATGGGAAATCAAATCTCGCCCAGCCAACCAAGAAAGAGAGATCACCATGCTGTATACAAGGTCAATTGTGTCAGTTTCAACCATTGTAGGCTATTGTTGACAAAGACCATGCAAATGTAATTTTGGTACGCCGTCATCCACACAAAGCCGACTGACAACTAACAGGCTACACCGGTCATGATCAGTCAAAATTGCACCAGTCGTGTTCCGTCAAAATATAATAAATTTATTTTTTGTGGACATTTATCACATAAAAAAGTATCGCTGCATACAAAAAGTGAAAGGTTCTGGCTCAAGGCATGTATACTATATTAATGCCAAACATTGAACCCGTATTGAGATGAAGGAGGGTAATCTGACGAAAATAATGATTTTCAACTTGTTGGATTCAAGTTAATTTTGTTATGCTTCCTTAGTAAAAACATGGAACAAGAAAAAGCTTCAAACTGGTTATATTATAGTACACATGTATAATAATAATAAAGAAAACGTACCCACATAAATTTACTGACCTGCAATGGTTACAGTAAATACATACCAGTGGAAAACAAATAAATTGCATCAGTACATACATAGTAAGTCATTCAAACAAAGTGATTAAGTACTGTAAAACGTGAAAATTTCACGTGCGTTTAATTTTTGTGTAGTTCATGCCCAATCTCAATTCGCAAAATTTCTAAGCATGTGTAATTTTCCCACTTATAATGTGCTTGCAATAAGGCGATGGTTGTTCGCGAAATTTAAACGTTGCGAACATGCGCTTAGGGGCATATTCGCGAAAAAACATGTTGCAATATTAATTTAATATGGTTTTTACAGTATCTTATTAAACTCATATGATGTTGAACACAAGATGAATGAGCATGATCGAAGTTACGATGAGCAGACATTCTTTACACAGTACTGACTACATGTATATAGTGAGTAAACTGTGACCCATTCTGTGTGCAATTCTTTCTTCAATTTGCTTTCTGATTTTACATCCACACACCAAGCTGATTTGCATGTACATATGGCAGTTGAGGCAATACAAAAAACTAGGGCACATAATAAAGGTTGACAGTATGAAAAATGAAAACAGTGTAATGGACAGCAAAAAGTCTGTACATTCAGGGCATTTGTACATATTTATTAAGATGTTGCATCAAAAAACTGATGGACACATTCATTATGTAATACAAGCACAATCCCAAGACAGCTTCAGATGCCTTAGTGCATACAACTTATTGTACAAAAAGACATGATTTGTAGTCACAATAATTATAAGTAAAACGGTCTATTCAATATATTTGACCATAATTAGCTTACAACTGTTTTCTATTAATGTATTTCTGATTAATTATCATATCAATTTATACAATAAAAATATGTAACTTGTAAGTTCATTTTAAAAAACTTTAAATACCGGTATATTAAATAACAAATTGTTAGGAAAGTCCAAAAAATACATGTACTGCAGACATATTTAACAGAAATATGTGAGTGAAGTAGGAGTTATTAAATTAACCAGGCCTCATTATTCATCAAATTGCACTAGAATCCATTTGGATTCCCACAACTCTTTGTCGCAGGATACTATTAGAAACCGCCACCTTGTAGGGAAGCACACTTTGAACTTTGTTGACCTCCACTACAGTGGACGACCATAGAACTTTAAGAACACCGGAGAAGGGAATCTGGAAACGGGCCATCGTTACACTCCACAAAAAGAATGACGCTATCAACCTACTGGGCGTGCAAGTGTGTTACCAAGAACATGCTCAACTCACTCATCAACAGGTAGCTCCTGAAGGCACGCTTACAACACTGCACCACTACTAACCCTTCCTGAGGTTGTCGAGATACTGCTCACATTGCTCTAAGGGAACCATGACACCTTCTGTCAACCTTTCCTCCATTGTGAGTATAACATGCCTTTTTATCAGACTTTAAACTTTTGGGCCGTGGCTTCAAAATTATATCTTTCTTTTTTTATAAATAGTTCGATGTTTATATTATTTTACAGGGTAACGGGTAATGTGGTTTTACGCCTTCATCCATCCGAAGGATGTTGTAGAGTGCGCTGAGATTGAGATGACGTCCCGACCGTAGTCGGGTCGTCCTCTCAATCCCAGAGGGGGGAGGGGGAAGGGGTTGGGGGAGGGGTGTTGGTGGTTTTAAGGATGTTTATAAAAATCTCATCAAAGTCCGATGCCGGACAATGTGGATTATGAGGAAACGAATTTTGACATGTGTTTTAATAAGTTGAGTTGGGAGGTGTTGGTTTGAGTTTTTGTTTTGAGTAGGTTGGTCGAAAGTGAAAAGGTACACGGACTGTTTATAAAAAAGTAAAATGGAAGACAAAAAGAAAAAATGTAGGTATATAAGAAAAAATATAAAAGATGGAATTTTAAAATTAAAAATAAAGTTAAAAAATAAGGATTTAAAAAAAAAAAAAATAGAAAAGTTAAAAAAAATTATATTAGTTTAGATAAATAATTAATAGATTGGTTTAAAGTCCGTGTTTGTACCTACTAACCCTAAACAAGATTTTATTCTGCAGAGAGCAGGGGGTGGTTGTTGTGGGTTGTTTTTGTTTGACTGAGTATGGTTTGTTGTTTAT
>JAULBR010020266.1:0-15728 GCA_032355825.1 Melanodrymia aurantiaca
GTGTGAGGTGTTGTAGTAGTTATATTTATGGTGCACATATTAATTGAAACGTTATTTGTAGCTGTTTTAAGCACATAAATTATGTTAACATGGTGGGCTATGGGATTTTATTTGGTATATTGCACCCTTAAGAAGCGAATTTTTGCTGTTCCATTTGGAGACTTACATGGTAATAGATGCAATGAAAATATGTTTTAATGTACAGCTAACAAAGCTCAAGCAACAGTCAAGAGTAGTTCACTGTCAAAATTTCTCGTTACAGGAAGTACTATCTGCCATTTTTAATCTTACATTGTACACCTCAGAGCAGCAAATACATTTTTTGAGCTGTGAATTTGCTACATCAGTGTTCATAATCTAGATATCATTTACTCTAGATAAATTATGTACTACTAGGTGATGTGTATTTGGCACTGCATGTTTCTTTATGCCTTTCTTAATGTTTTTCTTTCAGAACACAAAGAAATAATGATAGAGAGTCCTCCTTACCAACTTTTAGGAACACCAAGCCAAGGTCGCAATAAATTTTGTCACCCAAGTAACTTGCATAGTAAGTATATGATTAGTAGCAGTCCATTTTGCTCAGTACACAACCACCTTTTATGGAAACAAAATGGTTTTTATTTTTTGTAACTGCCCAGCACATTTAATTGTCAACTAATATTACAGTTAGCAAATAAAGCCACAGAGTAGGCTAATCTTTTCGATAAGTAGCAAAGAATCTTTTTCACAGACCAGGCAAAGGCCTATATGTCGTAAAAGACTGGTTAGATGAGTGCCTGAGCTAATGTATTATGTACACGTAGCATAGAAACTAAAAAAAACCTCATGATTATGGATTGTATTTAACCATTTTGTGCAACTGTACATTGTACAAACCATGGACCATACTCTTGTCGCTTCAGTCAGATCAGCCCTGGTAGAGTATAAGTGAAAATTCATTGACAATATTTTATTTACGAAATGTAAATGTTCTTAGCCCTATTAGTATTGGGTGGGCTCATGTTATAAACATTGATCTTCAGGGCCAGTAAAAAATTTAATTTACTTACATTTGTTTTTTATATAATGGTATTGGTATTTAAAAGTTGGGCAAATGAATTTTCAGCCACGGCCAGTTAATTTTCAAATCCACTGGCCCCATGGCAAGTGAAATTTAAAAAAATTCTAGAACCCCTGGATCTTACTTTGAATTGAACTATGATATTCCTTCTATTCATAATGGCAGGCGGCTCATTGTGAACTTTGTCTTTTTATTAACCAACAACCACATTTTAACATCTTGTTTCATGTACTCTTTTAAATTTACAAATTTATTTCGACACTAAATCATCTCCGTTTTATATTTCATAATTTTAATATTCAAGTTTTTTAACACACATATTATTATACTCCTGTTTTATGTATTGTAGATTTTAAACAGTCTCCTTTGAACCCAGTAACCAGGAGTCCAGGAATGGCACCACGTTCTTTAGAACTGTACAAACCGCTCACGAAGCGAACAGGCAGTGGGCACAGTCCGGTAATGGGTGGTGTAGCTATTGCTGAAAAGTCTCCAGTCAGCAACAGTGGAAGCTATCATACTCTACTACAACCACAGCAGCAGCAGCAGCAAGTGTTGTACACAGACCGTGCTCCTGGTTATTCACCACACAGTCCGTCTTCTCCGAGTGAAAAGGAAACTATGTCGCGGGCTGTTTGTCACAGTGCAAGTCGTACGGATAGCTTTAAGAATGGACAGCCGTTATTGCAGGTGCGTATGGATTCCAGCCCATCGAGTGATAACAAAGAGCCGGCCGCTATCACCAAGGGACATTTAACACAGCAGGTGAATGCTGCTGCAAGACACGTGAACAGTGCCGACGATTCTGCATATGCCAGTATTCAAGCCAGTCTTAATCTGTCGTACACTGCTCCATCACCATTCTTGCAGCAGCCTATTTCCTCGTCAGGGGTGACCACTTTGTCTGACAATTTACCCTCTACGAGCAGCGGTTCTGGACTTTTACCAGTGTTGTTGCCAGACATGTCAGAATTGCAGCTGCAGAATGCTCAAGAAGTGTATGTTCCGCAGTCTATTTTCACTGATGGGTTATCCGTGTCGGAGATTCCCGAGGATCGTGTTTACAGTATGCAAAGTATGACCGTTCCCAGCGAGATCCTCTTTAACTCTGAAGTCTGTGGAGCAGCATCAGCTGACGATGATGCCACCGACGGACTTGTCTTGTTAACAGAAAGTTCGGAAGTGGCCGTTGCAGCAAAGGTATGGGAAAATAAAGCATAAAAATAGCACATTTTGAATACAAAATGAATTTAGTCTCTATAGGTTAATCGTAGAATGTTACCTTTCAATAACTTACTTGAGATAGGTGTAGAAATATTACTGGTCAGTGGTCTCACTACCATATTTAAGCATGTCCCTCCCCTATCATGTTTTACCACCACCCTATCGGGTTTGGTACATTTTCCTGCCTCTCTACTACGTTTTGCCGAACCGCTATTTAGCAATGTCGATTAACTTTTTATTTAGTTATAAATACTAATCACTGACGACTTAACTGGCAAGATTAGTCAGATAATCACAGGTTTTTAACACAAATTGTTTCATAGTGATTACTATATTTAATCCTTAAGAATCTGACACAAATTTCATGCAATACTTCATTTATTTTTCCAGCCAAAGCTTTTTACTGAACTCGAAGTAGATTCTACGAAGCCAAAGAAAACGAAGCGGACACCAAGTCACAAATCTCGCCGAGCGCTACACCCAGAGCTGGAAGAGATCCGTGACCAATCACACGCTCGCTCACTCCCCCTCATTACAGCCCTGTGTAATGACCTGTCACTTATGCACAGCAATGGTGGTGCTGGCTCATGTAGTGGGAATGACGTATCAACCATGAAGTCATCCGATTCGCAACACTCGCGTGATTCGCGGCGATGGTCGACCAACTACCTGCATGAAACCGACACTATGATCACCTGTCAATCTTCAAGGCCATATAGTTGGAATTGTCCAGATCATTTCAATCTTGACGACCCGTTGCCTCTATCACGTGATTCGCAGTACCAGTTTCAGAAGGTGTTTGAGTGCTCGTCATTAAACACTACCTCGTCCTGGACTAGTGCCATTGCGTGCAACATGCCTAATGGTGGCTCTCTCGATAGGTACATGTATTTCCCTGAACTCATTGCTCAATAGTACAAAGTTAAACGTTTATATATGGTGATTTAAAGTGGTATTGAAAATACCTGCAATAGAAAACCATTGATTACAGGGAATAGCTTCACAAATGCAATACCTCTTTGAATTAGTTAATAAGTTTTACAATCATTATCAGTCTAATCGGCTCTGTACTTATAGTTAAATATCCTAGTGATTCACCTACTAATCTCAAGTTATCCATTCTCTAATCCTTTAAATAACAGTTGAGCTGTCCTCAATTTCTTAATCCTCATCAAATGATTTTTACTAGACTTATGTTGTTTTGTTGTTTTAATTTTTTTGCGATCCAAATTGAATGCTGAAGTTATTTATCATTGTGGTTTCAATACCATTTTGATACACTTGGTCTGTTTTAAGATGACTGGCAGAGTTTCGAAATAATATTGTTTTAGTCAATCTTTTACGACAACCTTTTAGATTAAATACAAGAAATTAATATAACATACTGTAGGCCCCTATGCGGTAAGTATAATAAGTAAGTAAGCACCTGTCTGTTTTTAGAATAACTACAGCTTACAAGATTTATTCTAGCAATATAAACCATTGAGTGTTTCTACATTCTTTGGTAAACCGAATTATTAAACACTGAGTGAAGTTTATGTAGTTAGAACTATAAACAATCTTAAACGAAGGATTTTAAACTAGAAAGTATTTGTTCTCTTAAATTATGTATCGTTTCTCTGATTGTGTTTTTTAGCATCACTAAGTGCTCGTAGTGTATCTTGAGAGGAAATATGTTTTGCGTGAAGTGCGAGTATTAAGAAGTCGTATGTGTACATAGTTAAGCCAGTATATGATTGTTAATGACTGTTTGTTCATCAACAGTTATCCTCCCTTTCATTCTGTGGAAGATTTTATAATATGTCCACAAATTTGTGCATTTATATTAGCATATATATCTATCTATATATATATAATCTACGAACTTACAATATTCAGATTCAGTCTTAGATATCATTCCATCCAATTCACAGTATATTATAGGGAATCTGTCACAATATTTTGGCACCAAATTTATAAGTTGTCTCACCGTATATGCATTTGCCATTACTTCAATCGAAATGAGTAAACAAAATTCATTTTTCTGCTTGATTAAAGAATATGTTTATTAAATTATTTCATGCATCAAATATATATATACACTGGCAGTAAATATCTGAGCCATTAGTAAAGGTTGTGCCATTCAGTCTGAAAAATTAAACAAACAAGCTGGGGATGTATCTGGATTGTTCACCGGCGTAATGGCTCCAATAGATTTGGTGCCAAAAAGTGATAGATTATCTTTTAGTTGTATTCATAATTATTTTGAAATGCATATTTTTATAGCTTTAGTTAATTGACTTGCCTTTTTACTTGCAAGTTCAATTAAGGGACTGTTTTTCTTGTCTTGGATTTGAATGTATATTACTCAGCATAATGATGTGGCACTTGTAAAAATGATATTGCCAATTAATGATTTGAATTTTGCTTTCTGCATTTTGAATTCATTTTGTACTGATTGATAATGAAGTCACCTTTGGCATTTATTTATACTTATTATATGATTATATGAATGGCATATTTAATGGGTCTGCCTAATTGGTTATTTATGCTGTTTTCTATACATATTTTATATAATTACCGCAGTTTTGTTAATTCTCAATACTACATGCATAATTAAAAAAAAAAATTTATCAATTATAATTATGAAATGAAGTCATATATTTTTCTAAAAAACAATTGAAGTCTAGTGCTATGAAGTATTTTACAAATACAATTGGACTGTCACTCTTGCGTAATTTTAAAACAAGTACGGTTAGTATTTTGTGTAAAATATGTCACCAGAATCAGTTCTTATGTACTGTATCATAGTTTTTGTCGTAATCAAAACCCAGAAAATTAATGTAAATATTTATTTTTAATCTTATGTTTTAAAATTTGTTATCAAAATGATATTTCCAGTGAGAATATATTACATTTAGCTGTGTTTATTGCCACCTTTTAATTAATTTAGAAAAAACAGCTTTGTATTAACAAGCACAGACATAATATTTATTTGAAAGGTGATAAAGAAAGGTTGTGACCTTATTGTTATGAGATTTTGTTATTAACGAGTTTGTGTATACTAGTAACTAGAGGACCTGTCATGCTATACGTTTTGACATTAAACTGTAACGTGAAGATGAGGTAAGTTTTATTTTTAACATCCTGACTACATGCATCTTGTGACTACTATTCTTGTTCTGTATCAACTTCCAAATGAGAGTCGTTTCTTTCTCATTAATCTTTTGCCATAAGACTTTCAATTTATCATGTTCTATGGCTTCATTTTTTAATTTTTTTTGGCAAATTAATTTTATATTTCTTTTTGTATGTTATCAAAAATGTTCGTTATATTTCACTTTAATTTGTTTCATTTCTGAAGCAATAATTATGGAAATGTTAAAACACTAAACATTGTCATTATTAGTAACCAGTATTATATTTCTGCATAATAAAAAGAATTTTTGGAAGTGGAAATCATAATATCGGTACTTCTAATAGGTTATCCATTTAAATATTCGTTTTGACCAAATTATGGTTTCTAATGATTACAACTATTATGTATTCCCAATTAGTATTTATAATAGTAGATAGAGCTACTCCCAGATACGTATGTTTATTATGGTCGTAACTTTCTTTGGTTGCATTTCTATGTTGAGTTATTATTGGCATTATTTAAAGACAAGTTCTTTCCCCTCATGGATATTTCTCTGCTTCCCATTTTATTTGGTCCAAACAAATATTTTACTTAAAATAGTCTTGGTGTTTTTTATAGTTAAATAGTAGATTGTGTTGTGTTACATGATCTGTGGGTTGACAGTGTTTTGTTGTGAAAGTTGCTTACATTCAGAGGGCGGTGGTGGGTTTTTTCAGTATACACATTTTTCAGTGACATTCATCATATTATATTATTTATACAATTGTCACTGTCTGCCAAAGATCTGATATTGATAGGATGATCTGATTTACTTCCTTTACATTACATGTATTTACAAAAAATGTTTTATCACTTTATCAAGCTATTTTCCAGCAAGTTTCTGTTCACCTTTTACTGTAAGTAGTCACAAGTTAACACTTATTGGCATGAGAAAAATACATTTTGCTTTAAATTATTCAAAATTAAAGATCATGAGTATTATGAAAAACTCTTTGTCCTTTATGTTCTGAAGAGCAAAAAATGTATATAATCAGCATAATTACATTTTTTGGCCCATCAACACTGACATAATTGTTTGAAGATCATCCTCAGGAATAGGTGAAACAAATAAAATGTTATGATTAGTGTATGTCAACCAGATGATGTAAAGTTTTGTGTGATGAAAATACTCTACTCAAAGTATGTATTGCAACATGGCAATGTAATTTTCTAATTTATGTTGACGGTCAATGAGGGCCTGTGCTTAATATTTGACTGTTCCAAAGCGCATTATGTAAGATCCCTTGCTGCTAATCAGTAAGAGTAGCCTACGTAATGGCAGCTACTCTCTTCTGTTGAAATAACTGTGTCCGACGTCTTATAGCTGATTGTTTAATCAATGTACTCCAGTGGTGTTAAAAGACTATTTTATTTATTTGGAAAAAGATTATTATAAGGAGACAGAATGTATGGCAATAATTATTCATATTTCATTGGTTTTGTGTTGCGGTATGTAACCCAGATGTTCTGAATAATCCAGCAAATTTTATAGTTCCTTTCTTATACTTGCTCTGCCAAATTTTAATTCTGATCCTTAAGTTTGTAAAGTGATTGGAAATTGGCATTGCTACTAGGAATTTTATGCTATATGTTCTCCTGTTTTTGTAAACGTAACATTTTTGTGGAATTTATGGGAAATAGTAAATGGACATAAAAATTTAAATGTTCTGTACTGAGCAAACGTCTTCAATAGTTATGTTTTCAAAACAAATATTGATGATAAATTTTGTTTTGCAAGGTAAACTTATGCTTTATTAGTACTGTATTTTATAACAGAATTTTATAAAGTAAATGAATTAAGTAACATTCATAATGTCTAATGTATAGAACTCAATGCGGGGCTCTTGGGGGCATCAGAACTTCTGATTAAGTCTGTTAAAATTAATGTTAAAGTTGAGTTATCACATTTCCACTTATTACTTTACATTAGAAGATATTATATTGCATGATTGATATAACATATATTTCACATTTCCACTTGACAATAGAAGACTATTAAGCAATATAATTTTGTAAACCCATGCATAAATCCCCAATTATTTAAATTTTTTCTAAATTCCTTTGTTTTTCCCAAAAGTTTTTACAAAGCAAACTAATAGTACATGTGAACAACCTTGGCTTTTCTAATTTAGTTGAATTGATGAAAGTTATTTGAGGTATCACTGTGCATTCTACAAGAGTTTTAGTATTCTGGGTGTTGAAATATGGCAAGTACGTGTACATGTAGTTAGGTTTTTGTTTAATTAAAGGTTGAAATATTGTTTTTCAAATATTTCTTCAAATCTTTTTGTTGTCAGCACAGTCCATTTTTACAAAGCATCGACGTTTGACTACTGCCCAGTTGGAAATTAAGTGATTAGAGATGTAAAAAATTGTCTTCAACTTAATGTATGTTACCTATAATTATTACTTAATAATATGACTTGTATATTTATGCACAAAAAATAATACATTATCTATGCAAATAATAATAATGGAAATAGTTTTCAATTTATTTATGTACATGTCTGTGACATGATTGTGTTATTTTGTAATATGCTGATATAATGTTTACACATATTTCCAATAATTATATTATGCATGTGCTTGATCATTTACATATCTTATATGTTCTATATTAGCCTAGTGCAATACATATATATTTATATTATCTATGTACACGTGTCACTCATACATCATCTTATACGTGATTTGACTAGTTTATGCAATGATTAGCATTGCCATGTTGTGCATTTTATGAGATAATCTCAGGGTAGATTTCTTATTTATTTTTGTTTGTTTAGTCTTTTAGGCATTTGTATAAATTCAGCACCTAGCTAAATGTAGACCATTATAGTCTAATGGTTCAAGTTTCTTGTTGACAATTACTTTTAAATCCCTGATTAAAACTTGCCTCATCTTTTGGTTATGAAAAATAGGTATGTTTTGCAATGCTTGTGTCACAAGGAATAGAATGCAAAATAACACTAAAGATACTGAATGATTTTGTTAGTACATCAAATGCCTTTAAGCACTTTATAATTTTTTTTATGGTCAGTTAAAGCAAAGTGCATGTATTTTGCATAAATTAGAATAAAATGGAAGAACATTTTATATTAATTTCTATACAATTTTCAAGTTGCTGTAAAAATTTAATCTTTTGTTGTGCATTTTATGTGGAAGGCAAAAAATACATGGAAAGTTACATTTTAAATTGCATTTATAATACATGTACATGTAATTACATCATTTAATGCTCATAATTAAAATTTATCATTTAAATTCATTAAGTATCGAAATACTTAATAATTACATAAATCACAGTAATTGTGCTACATCTTGTTCTAATGGGGAAGGGAGTGGAATGTAAACAAATATATTATTCTACTAAATATGATAAACATTTATTCCGAACAAGATCTTTGTTGTCCTCAGATAATTACTTGTAATATTGAGGCAACATCTAATTATTTTGCTTAAAAATCTTGACTATGGGCAATGGTGGAGTTATTAAATGGAATGCAATCATATTGTTTATTTGGAAGTACTGTATGTAAATAAAACTCATTTCATCTGTTTATATCAGTAATACTATAGACAAGAAATAATCATCACAACATTGTGTTTTTCATCAAACAACTTGTACAGCATCAACAATGTTTTGGAATTTTTCGTGCTTATTTTGATTGCAACCACATTCATTCTAGGTTAACCACGGTGTAGTATTAATGAATATCACTGAACCAAAGACTATGCAACGTAGAATAGGCCATTGCAGTGCAGGGATTTGTGTGTATTAACATTGGCATCCTTTATTGCATTCTACATTTCTAAAGTAGTTTATTTATTATATTTATTAAATTTAGAGTAACATGGTAGAATGAAATGAGTCCATTCACCACCAGTGAATGAAGACAAGCTTACACACTGTTTTCCAAGCTAATTCTGTGAATTAAGTAACTTACTATCAATGCTGTCTGTCTCAGCAGAAAGTCATTATTCAGCTATGTCCTTTCTAGAATTTTTCAAAAATTACTAACAAAATGTTATGCTCAGTTACTTCCATATTAATTATAGATGCATGAAATAGCTACACAAATTCTGGATACAAGAGTGCAGTGTTGCTTGCTTGAATAACACTCTTGTGTCCAGCACCCTCCTCTAAATCATTTTTGATGATTGATGAATGTGTTACAATGCACATTACATCAAAGGTACACAATCCTATGTCAGGTACACAATCTTCTAATAGGTACACAATTCTATGTCAGAAACACAATCTTGTGTTTGATACACAATTGTATATTGGGAACGCAATTCTATGTTGGGTACACAATCTTGTGTAAAGTACACAATTGTATATTGGGAACACAATTCTATGTTGGGTACACAATTCTCTGTTCGCTATACAATTCTATGTCAGGCACACACTTCTAAATCGGGTACACAATTATGTCGGGTACACAATTCTATGTCAGAACAGTTTTCCATCCAACAACACTTGTATTTCAACTGTTATGCTTTCTCATATTCGATGCATTTCCCTTTTATTTTTTCCTAAATTCAAAGTACCTTATGCATTATGTTTTACACTCATTTACTGTTGAATGCCTGTTCACTGTTTTATAGTTAAGTGAATATTTTAATCATGCTGTTGTAATTATAATTACTAATTGTTACTACTCTTAATAGAATCAAAAAATCTTAACAGGAATATGTTGGCAAAGAATATAATAGACGGTTTATATAATAAAGCATAATCTGACTGCTATGATACAGACAATTATATATTAACCATCTTTGCATAATTATTTTGATGTCTGATAGTTCACAAGGACTAACTGAAAAATGGATACTCTTTAACTTGCACATAGTTTATAGAATTCAGTAAACAAGATTACCAATGTGAATATTTTGTTAACAATATTATTGTTTGGTGCAATGTATATTTTGATTTGAATGTGATGGACATGAGTTGGTTAGTGTGGGTGGAGTCAGAACTATGATGATGATGAAAGAGGCTTAACATTGTGTCATGGAACAGATTTTTTCCCATGTCCATCCCATTCAAACATAAACTTGAGTAGGATGGAGAATATGGAGATGAGAGTTAATTAAAATTGTGTCGGCGGAAACTAATATTCCTTGTGTCCATCTCATTCAAACAAAAAGATGAGTAGTAATTAAATTTAGCCAAAACAAATTGAGTTTACAGCAAATTGAATGAATATATTAGTTACTTACTAGTATGCTTATTCATCATTAGTGTTTCTAGGTGTTCATTTCAAGGCTCATACCCAGTTAGACTTAGAGGGGAATTCCACTGTGAGGTAACAGAACATGTAGCACATAATTACATTTTGTTCTACGCCAGTTGTATGTACATGTATATGGTTAATTTGATAATTTTTCTAGGATTCCATTTTTGTATACTTTTTGTGATTACTACTGTAACAAGTTTTATTCACTGATAGTAATCTATAACTGACATGTACAACCAGTTTTTATGCACTCACTACATTTAGACATTCCTTAATTCCCAATTTTTCCTATTTTAAAATGTCTTACGCGTAAAGCATTCAAACCACACACATCTGCGAGTAAAGCATTCAAATCACACTCATCTGTCTTGTTAAGACAACAAGACAGATGCTCATTGCATTACTAGCTGCAGTTTTAGATAGCACTTGCAACATTGGCCCTGGTTATATGGGCCACTGCAGCCAATGCATGTCTATTAATATAGATGACGAGTGCATCATTGACTTCTATTGTAATTGACCAATGATGTGATTCACCAATGCACTGCAGTTCCTGATATTAAAGCAAACATAACAAAAACATCTTTTGGAAAACATTAAATAAACTATTGTAATCTGAAAATCATCTCATTAACAAAATTAATAATAAACTGGTTTAAACGACTCACAGTTAACACATCTCGAGTTTGGGGAAATGACATATCAACATAACAATCATTGGTTTTACTTCAAAATGTTAAATGTAGGACTTGGTGTTAGTATCCTTCAGTTTATGTCTACTATACGTATACAAATATATCTGTTTAGAAGGGAGAACATTCGACTGGCTGTATTTTTGGGAATGAGTTGGAACACTATCAGTAACAGGGTGGGTGGTCGACGTTCTGGGTATGAGCCTGATGTCTACTTACAGTGTAGTTCCTTTATATGTACCATGTATACTCATTCCACACATCTGGCTCAACACTGTGTCCATTGTGTGGCTCGTGTACGGAATAATCATATTTCCACTTGTGTTTGCTTCTTTGCTGAGCACAGTTTTAGCCAGATATCCAATATTTGTTCATGATATTCCATATTAAATTTATCGTATATATAGATATGAATCCGTAATAAAGAGTTATATTTCGTTACAGTTTCCTTGTCGGTCTTCTGTTTTGTTAATCGCATGGAATGTGCTGTTTCGTTATTCGTTATTGTAAATCAGATCACTGGACATAAAGTGGTCAAACTCTTAATTTGATGAGTTAAAAAACCACTTCACTTTAAATGTTATGTTATCAATGTTGATTATTTACTTATTCCATTATAATAGCATTATCGAATTTGAAGAATGATATTTGGAAGAAACTATATCTAGAAATAACTGAACGTTTATTGTTACTGAAATTTTAATCTGCTGACGGCTGTAGTTTTAATCATTTACGTCAGACTTTAAAAAAAAAAGAGTAATAACTAGGATTGTGAGGACGTTAATATTTTCTTTGACATATAAGAACATGTTTTCCATTATGTAAGCTTCTCGATATAACCACTGAAATCTCATTTCTAATAGTTCCTATAATTGTATCTCATTACGTTCGCCCGAAGCAAAATAAAAGACGTGCGTACGACTTATTCCATAATACGTTATTTTTAGCTAATGTGTAATGCCACGTCAGTACAAAGGTTTCGGAATGGTTCTCTATTACTGATGTCTTTTTTAAAGTAGTCTACATGTATAGTATAGCAATATACTGTAGGTCTTGTAACATATAGAATTCATATATTGAAAAACAACATTGGCTTATAATCTAAGTATTATTAATAGAGTTTAATAATAATATATGTGTGGTTCCAATTACATAAGCCAATACAAAGCAAAATCGGGTTGGTAGGCTCAAATCGGTATGGGGTTTTTTGTTGGAGGCAATGTTTTAAGGTAGGCAGGCATCATATAAAAACATTTCGTTAATCGATACACTCGGTTGGAAAATCTTGGAATTCTAAGTTACAATTGTGTAGCTCCGTACGCGTTTACTATGAAGTGATGCTAATGAAAGACGATGTAAGTTCAAGCTGGGTCCTCAGCCTGAGGTTCGATAGGTTGATGGATCGATCCCCGTCAGTGGACCTGTTCGGTATTTTCCATTCCAACCAGTGATCCACGACTGGTTTATCAAAGGCCGTGGTGGGTGCTGTCTGTGGGAAAGTGCGCATAAAAGATGCCTTGCTATTATTTCAAGAAGAGTAACCTATGTTGAGGCAGACGTTTTCCTCTGTGACCAGGTGTCGGTATACCGGTAACCATGCGTTTCACGTCCAATAACTATTGATTAATAACACAGGCTAACAAAATTGAAGTTTGTTTAATCATCAGAGAACTGAGTAAACTTTTTTTCTTTAGGCCTTTTTCGCGCTGATTTTAGATATGACTTCAGTTTGCCTGTAGGACCTCAGTTTTTCGAGATATTCGAAAATCCAATATGGCTGCCTTCGCTGATAGAATGTAGCATTTTACTCTGATTTCTTGGTCAAAACTGGTGATATATATGGTTGTATTGTGCCAATGCTAGAAAAAAAATGCCTTCTGTATATGTCCACGTACATTGAGAAGTTGAACTGACACAAAGTGAATCGATGGACATTATTTTTTCTTACAGCTAAATTCATGTTTGCGTATTAATAAGTCAAAACTCGAATACACTCAATTTATAAATACGAAAATACATGGGATTTGCGTTTGAATTTTTTCGATTGTGGGATGCAGACCCTTTGCGCATGTGCAAAAAATTACAAACGGTACGTGCTAGAGCAAAACCGAAGACAGATTCGAATTCAGCATGAAAAATGCATATAGAAAAGTAGAGTAAGGTCTCTTATATAAACTGTGTGTTGGCCAGTGTAATCAATGTGTTCCAGTGGTATCGTTAAACAAACAAACTGGTATTTTGAGGGGTGGGGGTAGGGAATAAGACAATAATCTAGTAGGCCTATATTATGTACAGGCTGTGTAGTTAAAATTAATTTTGCCAATAAGTATTGTTGGTGCAGATTATTCGTTTCAAGAACATGTAGATATCAACCTATATTAAATATTAATAACTTAGTACTATCTATAATGCGTGTAGTGAACTTTAAAAAGTCTACATATCAACGTCATTTTGTTCACGATGTGCGCCAGACTGGCATCATGTTAAAGCAACATTGTATTTGCCATTACTTGATAATCAGATCTGATTTGTTAAAAGCCAAAAAGCCTATGCTTAGCAAATCATGCATGACTTGGCGCTTTCTATGAATAATTCAGCACTCTCCGCCAAAATCCATAGCAACAGTCGATGTGGATCGATTTTATGGAATCAACCATTTTCCTCATTAATAGGTGGAACCGACGATTGGCTGTTGATATATCTATAGAAATAGGAGCACGAATTGACATCGATAAAATCTTTTGTTTTCTCCATATACAGTCTTGGACCATCTGATCGATTAGAAAAGCAAACAAACGCCAAACACAAAGGCATCGTATGTCTATTTTGCATATACATATGTTCTGTCCAGTATTACCGTCACCAAAAACAATGGAACAGTCTTCGATATATATAACCACATGAGCTTACTGTCAAACATACTTCTGAATAAACAAGTAAGGCTTCGTGCCATAGCTCGGAAAGTGACGACACAGGCCGAATCCAAAGATAATTTTTATTCCAAGATGTGGCATCCTTCGTCTAACATGCGATTTATTTTTATTTTAACCATTCTTGCATTTGTTGCCATCAAAGGTGAGCATTATTATATTTATTTAATTGAGATTTTAATTATAAGTACGTAATTTTTATACCAAGATTGAAGTTGTGCGTTTTGCATTAGTAAAATTTAATGTTTTAAATCATTTTTAAAAGGTAGGCTAACTAGTTATATATTTCAGAAAATCGCGACGTGATGTTTTCCAATTACGTTATCTTGTTACTTTTATATCTTATTTTTAAAACTTAAATGTTTGTTGCTTTGATTTGTAGGGGCAACAATGTTACAATCCTAATAATACTTTTTTAAAAGCATTATTATAATAACGGTTACAATTAGTGTACATGTATATATTATTAGCTATAATATAGGAACATAAGTCGTAGAAATTATACTCAGACGGCAAAACTGTTAAGAGCGCACTAGAGGTTAAAACATTCTGCATACATGTATAATGTACCTTTTTAGAGATACACTCACAGTCTGAAAACACAGAACAAGTTAACATTTTTCATCCATGACACGTGAATGTTAGGTATAAGATTTTTTCTAGTAACTATCCGATACTTAAAACTATCGAAGCTGTTGCTCTTCAAAAAAAGTGGCTCAATTAAATTTTAAATCGTGAAAAAAAGAAATATCCAAAATCAGAAAAAAAACCGATTCATATAAATTTCAAAAATGAAACTGTTTGTTCAACATTATTTGACTTAGCAGTAACTCGAATTAGGTTCCTAATCAAAATACCTTTTATTAATAACAATACAATTTATGTATACAACATTTTATTTCTTGTACCATCTCTATAAATAACATAGGCTACATGTATATGCCATAATGTGGGTTTTGTCCGGTGGGGATTTCATCCGCGGGAATTATGTTTGATGGAGTTTTGTCCGTATCTCGCGCGAGATCTGGTATAGTGATCTCTTATTGATTCTTTTTATTTCACTATATATATATTAATAATTAACACATGTAAACGTTGTAATATTTTAAATAATATAGCCTTTGTCACTTCGTGTTTTATTTCAAACAGTAAACCGGCTGGACATAAAAAAAGGTGCTTAGCCAAACGCAATTATAGACCTGTGTGTTCACGGTAACTGTACCTAACTCATGTATTATTTAATAATGACTGTCTTTGTTCCAATTTTATTTGATATTCGGAGAATAAAATTATTTGGTAAAGTAAAATATAAATAGAGGCCCCAGAATATATTGACATGTTACCCTAAACACACACACACACACACACACACACACACACACACACACACACACACACACACACACACACACACACACACAC
>JAULBR010020376.1:0-15726 GCA_032355825.1 Melanodrymia aurantiaca
CAAAATTAGAATGTTAGATTTGTGAAAATTGGTGTATGTGGTAGTTGTGTCCGTACGTGTTGTAATATAATACCTTTTAATTAATATATTAAATTAAATGGTAAAAATTAGAAAAATCACTTTTCCTGAAAATGAGAAAAATGGATATATCGCGTTTTGCGCCTGAACTCTTCATATATACATGTATATATTATATATAATGTGTAATCGCCCCCATCCCGCTCAACCCATCTTGGCTACGGGCCCAGATGGGTCGAGGGATCGATCCTCTACAGTGCAAAGCATTTTATGAGCTATTTTCCGTTCCAACCAGTGATCCACGACTGATTTATCTAATTCTGTGGTGTGTGCTATCCTGTCTATGGGATACTAGTGCACATAAAAGATCCCTTGCTGTCATTTGAAGAAGAGTAGCCTGTGTGGTGGCAGCAGGTTTCCTCTGTGACCATGTGTCAACATAATCATATGTCTGATGTCCTTTAACCGCTGATTTATAATCGATGTGTTCCAATGGGGTCCTTAAACAAACTATCACTTTCTCCATATAAAATTCTGCTATGTGGGAGAAAGAGAAAAGAAGAAAAAAACTATGTATTACATTTAATATGTTGTAGCTAATATTTAGTATGTTATTGGTTGTAATACATTATAACTGTAACTAGACATCAAACTATTAAATACATCTTATTACATTTAGTATGTGGTTAGTTGTAATACATTATAACTAAGATAGCAAATTATTAATACATGTTATTATGTTTAATACATGTTATTATATGTAATACATTATAACTAGGATGGTACCAAATTATGTAACTAAGGTGGTGTAATACATCCAATGATCTAAAAATATGTTATTACATTCTGGACTTTGATCATTCTGGTTGGAAAAAACTTCTGGATATAATATGGTCTTAATTTAAATTATTTATGTATTATAAGTGTATGCATGTTGTGTGTGTATTGTCTGTTTTATACAAGCTTCGTATGTATACATTGGACAGAACACTGTAAACTTGCATATTAGATAACATATATAGTTCAAGTGTTACTCTTTGTCGTAATAAATCTCCTTAGAAAACATCTTTGGCTGTATTACTAAAACAACTAACAGTAGAATCTCATTGGCTCGAACATGGAAGGGTCGAATACCTGGTAACGCTCGAACCAAGATCGAAGTCCTGAATAAAACCCTTATATTAAGTTGATGTTGCTTGGGTCGAACTACCCGATGGGTCGACAGTGTTCGAGCCAACGGGATTCAACTGTAATATGTTTATATTTTGCAAAGGCGTCAGATCTGTTGTTGTTTGTGATTGACAACCAGACTCGAGCTGTCGTGTCCATGGTGGAGGTTGCCTATCTAAACGGTGAGTAACATTCATGCAATCACAATGAGATACATTCCTCAATTATCTACCCTGGGCAAACAACCAATAGGTGGCGCTTATGATGAAGGTCGTCTGTCCTATCGTCTGCTTTCAGTTTAACAGTGTTGCGTAGTTAGGCAAGGGAACAAGACGTATACATTATTACTAAGCACACCAAATCATTTTAATGTTTATAACTTTACTGTTGCTTAAATTCGTATCAGGTAACTAGTGTTTATTGGACGTATAGTTAATCAGGAGTGTTTAATTAAAACTTGTCTCCCGGTCCTCGATACTGTAATTCGCTGTACAAATTCGCAACCTGAACTTCATCGCCTTGTAGCCCTCTATCGGTCCTAAAGGGGAGGCTACTCTATATGTGCTATTTTGAAGCCAATAATGTACCCTATTAGCTGTGGAGGGTCTTGATTGTAAGTACTTGATATAATAAGCATTCTAAAATGATAAATAGGTAAGTACACTTCGATGACATCAAATTGTGTATAAGAATCCGTTTGCGAAAACGTAGATCTGGAAACGCATACTTCAAAATGAGTTAATGGAAAGCATGCCTTACAGTAATACGATATATTTTTTCTATTCCATTTTGTACTTTTTATATTTTTTATCTTAATTTACAATAGTTTTACTTTTGTACTTAATCATTTTAATAATACATGTATGTATTACATGTATCAGCCTTTGAGAAACCCTCTTGGGAAAATAATTTTTATAAGCAATAAATATTTTATCTCTTGTTGCCATTTTCAGTTTTTGTGCAATTTGATTTTTACAATATTTAGAGGTCCATATTTATTATCCATAGGGGGGATAAAGATGCTGAGTATTAAATTTCACATAACTTCCATAGGGAGCGATAGTTACAACACAGAAATAATGAAAGCTCCTGTCTCATAGCATGATGTGACATTGGGTTTTTTAGGATGACAACCAAACTTCAATAACTATTTAAGCTCGACTAATAACTATGGATAATAAATACAATAACCTACTCAACACTTGGAATTACAGATTAAGTTCCTTGGGGCTGACAATAATTTCACTCGGGGTGGGGGGGGGAAGATAATCTGTAATTTCTCATTACTCGTAAGTTATTGTCTGCATAAAACATATATTTCTCAACCTATGAGTTTTCAAAACCCAGTCTGCAGTAACGTTTTTTGTTTAACCAGAGTACTTATCGGAATCGTTTTCTGAATATTTTACTGCAGTACATCTGACATAATGAGGAAAACAACAATAATTTTACCATATCACCTTTATTGTTGCTGCTTTTAGGAACAATAGCATTATGTTGAGTTGGTAAAGGAGAAAAGTTGGGGGATTTGGGAAATGAGTAGATATTACATGTACATGTGGTAACATAATACTGACATGCTTAAACAGTTCTGTACAAATCTCTGAATGCTATTTAAAAGCTCCACCTACCATGTGCAGAACATTCTATATACATGGAAATATGTACACTATATACACTTGCTACATTTACATCAGTACTGAGTTATCTAATTAGACATGTACAGTATATTACAGTCACTAGACACTATATTACCCAATAATTAGGCAGTATATTACACAGTAACTAGACGGTATGTTGCACAGTATCTAGACAGTATATTAATCAGTAATTAAACAGTATATTACACTACCTAGACAGTATATTACACAGTAACTAGACAGTATGTTACACATTATGTAGAAAGTATATTACACAGTATCTAGACAGTAAATTACACAGTAACTAGACAGTACAGTAGATTCCTCTTATTAACATAGCCCTGGTGAATGAAAAATATATGCTATTAACCAGTTTATTCCATTAACCAGTGGGACATACAGGAGTGTTGTTCGTGTAACTATGTGAATGGCAATCAATAATGCACAGTAATAAACAACTAAAATGATTTAATAAGTCTTTCTGGCAATCAAACCAGTTGTAATACATTGAACAATAATTATACAATGTATTACACATAACACATTTTTAACATTTCTACACAGCAAATTACAATATAGTCAATTGTGCATGTATGGAAAGCTGAATCCAAAAATTTACATGCAAATACAAAGAATATGGAACATTTTCTATGGTACCGGTACTATTACTGTTTTGGTAGCAAATGGTTTCGTGTGGTATAATTTTCTATAAAAATATGCATATAAGCGATTTATGCTATAAACCGATATACAAATAAGTGGAATCTACTGTATATTATACAGTAACTAGTTTATACAGTAACTAGTTTATACAGTAACTAGACGAATATTGTATGCTTTGTTTGTGTGGCATAAAAATATGCATATAAGAGATTTATGCTATAAATCGATATACAAATAAGTGGAATCTACTGTATATTAAACAGTAACTAGACAGTATATTATACAGTAACTAGACGAATATTGTATGTACAAAGTATTAAAGAGGTGTACTGTTTGGAATTTATTACTTTCCATCCTGATTAAGCATCAGCAGGTAAGGTTATCACTTGTTCGTAGGCAGTAAAGAGAAAAAGAACATACATGGTTGTATTATATTACAAAGACAAAACAATGGTAATGTACATGTCGTATGAATAGAATGAATTGGCGAATAATTGATACACATTTTGATCAACAATAAAATATACTAGTTACTGAGTTTAACAAACGTAATGAATAGAAAAGATTAAATACTAGGAAAACAAAAATAAAAGATACATATTGGCCATCTCATATCGTTGAAATATGTAGAGAATGAGATGACTGGGTCCTTTTTATTTACTTTTGTGTAACCACAGACATTTCTGCAGTAGGATGGAGAGAACGCATAAACATTTAAAACAAAAATATAAACATTGTTTTCCCTCATGTATTATGTAAAGTAATTAGAGGTGTACCGATACGGGGAGTCACGATACGATTAGTATCCCAATATGTGGGTCAGGATAAAATACTTAATTTTTCATATTGAACGATTTCCTTAATATTTGAAAACTTTACTTCTATTTTATAAAACAATCAAAAATGAACCTTACCAGTACTTAAAAACAAAATCATGACACAATCTTAATCACATCATATTTGTATTGTCACCTGGCAGTTCAGTGTGTTTCTGCTACAAACTGATAAAATTATACATTTTATTTCATATTTTTATGAAAACGTGTGTAAAGCAATACAGCCATCTTGAATCAATACAATATTGCCGTATTGTTACAGCTCTAAAATTAATATTCAATTAATTTTGGTATCAGAAGCATCAGTAAAAATAGCTTAATAAAATTAATATTGTATTTACTCCTATTTAAATGTGATAATTCTTAAGCAAAACAGGACGAAGGCTGGGACAATGAACCGATTTGTTCAAGTTGTTCGAATTAGCTGTGTTGTGCACAAATGGCAGCTAATGATATTAGTATTACATGTAATGTATTTATAATCTCTCAATATGTCCGCTGGTTAAAAATAAAGTGTGGACTGAAATTTTGATGTAAGTCCGTCATAATGGCAAATTATAATTTTCGGTTTCATTGATAAATAGTTTTATTATAGGTGTTCCAAAAGCTGAAAACAGGATGGACTATTCTTTTCTGTAAATTTTTATATTTAGCTGCAAATATATGCTATTTACCTGTATGTATGTGATAGGGTATACATTTGATAGGAAAGTAACAAGAGCAATCACGCAAGAGTAGCTATGGTTGAATAGTCAATATACGGTATATATGTGGAATACATAATGAAATTAGATGTTCAAAATTACATGGACCAGAGCATATGATCATTAGGTACACTATTTGGACTAGCCTGCACATTATCAGCTGAGATGACCACATGACCGGCGTAGGCCGGTTTGATAAGCAAATAAAGCGAATCGGTGAACTTTGCAAATAGCTCCCTCCTCTTCACATATTCTGGATCTTTTATAAATGCATCAATAGTACAGAAATAGCAATGAATTAATAATCCAACTTTAAAAACCTTTTTTATATATTACATACAATGTATCCGGTTACTTTTTTTATGGTTTCTCTTCTTTTTTTAAAATAATCAGGTTTTATCTGCCATATTGCACCATTTTAGCCCGTCAATCATGATTGGCACATTAAGAACATGGTGCTAAAACAATTTCCAATAGACTATCGCTGGTTAGCTGTTTAAAGCAGTGCATGCCGGTCTGTTAGCTAGGTGGCCAATAGAGCGTACCCATTGTAAGTAAATTCAATATAACAGCAATATTGGCCATACCTTGGCTGTTACAAGAGTGATCTTCATCTTAAATGGAATCGGTCATGGATTTTGTGTCCCAAATTTATATGTTCTGTTACATTATCTGCCATTATGTTAAATAAAACAAAATATGGTCCTTTTTTACATTGGTTCAAGCAAATATCATGCGAAATTGCATATAAAATAATATCACCATGAAAATGATTCTGTATTAATTGCATGAAAATATTTCTGGATTGTCTATAAACTAGTTCGGATGCATAACAAAAGTGATCAATTTGGTGCCAAAATGTAGTGACTGATTCCCTTTAAATGGATTAATACTTATCAAAGTGTTGAGTAATTGCAATGTACACTATCTGCATGGCTATATCAGTCAATATCCTCTAGCAGAGGCAATTTTCTAACACACGTACTAACAAGCTTTGCAACATCATATTATAATACACAAATGTACAGGAATTGTTTCAGAAACAAGAAATATTTAATTTTGCAAAAGCATCACAGTCAAACATATGTTATTAACTTAAGATACATGTATAAAATAAGCACAAAGTAAGCATACATATCACAACCACACAATATGACAAGTATAATAATGAAAATAAGGCTTATAAAAAATGTTAATGACAACATGATCACATGATAATAACTTGTAGGCATAAAAGAACATGACTCATTCATACAGCATTTAATTTGGCAAACAACAAACATTAAAATTTTAAGCTTAACATTAAATCTAATACTGTATAATTAGGATTACATTAAATTTTACTAAATGTTATTTTTGTAGCTTTAATGATGGAAGTGCACCTTTTGTGATAATGGGTGTAATAGATACAAATCTCAGATTCATTATGCATCATCTGTCATATTCTTGCAACATTCAGTTGTAAATACTTTATAAGAATATTAACAAATTCAAAGTTGATTAACCTTCAAAGCTATTGTGATTTATATTTAAGTAGTCATTTGTTAACCATAACTAATAATTTTAACATTACCCTGAGTAAACTCTTGTTCTCTTGCACAGTGTCTTAGAGTGTACTGTCCAAGAAAAGACAGTTGCTAGTTTTGTCACACGAGCATTTCCCAAATAACAGAACCCAGGTTTCAAATAGCATCCATGTTTTGATTTGAAACATATTTTATTGTTTTATAAAAACAAATGGATTAGGCACAAGTTTCAACAGAATCCAGATCAACCAGGTATCTGAGAAAATATAATTTCTCCACTCACATAAGGTTGTAATCAAGTATTTATGACACAAATTTAAAGCAACAAATTGTTAAATTTGTGTCGTAATTCTGCCACTAACTTGTATTCATAGGTGGTCTTATTTCTATTATGAATAAATTTGTTTTATTATATTCCCCTGAGGAAGTTTAAATCAGTTTTAAACGAAATGCTGGGATTTCTAGATAGTTTTTAAGACAAATTTTATATGAATAAATTATGCAATGCAGAGAAACCTCATAAACTTGGTACATAAAATTAGGGTATTGCAAGGACGAGGTTTCCTGAAAAGCAAAGTATTCTACATGTATTATAAAAGTAAACACGTGAAACCAGGCTTACTGATATGCATCTCATCAGGTGTAGATGAAAGGATGGAAGGACATATATTTTATTAGACAAAAATAATGTTGGTAGACTCTTGAACACTATACACAATTAAAAAGAACCCATCACTGTGTTTTTGAAATAAAATCATATACTGTTATTACAGGTATTGGTGCTGTTATGGATCTAAACTATGTACAGTGTTCGAACAATTCATAAACATAATTGTGGTATTATAATTTTAATACATAATATACAATTACACGTATAAATCAAATTATATTTGATCTAAAAAAAAGACATTAATTTTAAGCAAATTTTCTTCTTCTTTTATCTCTTAATGTCAGATGCGTAACAGTCTTTTTATTTGGTACCAAATAATGATAGGTTCCCTTTAATGTGATTTAATAATAATTACAATTCCCTCGTAATATTTACAAATTGTGACTAAAATTTTTATGTTACTGTAAAATGTGTAATATTCGTCGATCTACCTTTATTAAATTTCAAGAAAACGATCAGCTTGTGATAAGTAAATTTTGTTCTGTATTCATTGTCTATATTTGTCTTTAGTAAATACCTGCCTTGTAATGTTTTTTGGTGTAAAATGACAAATGCAAAAAACATGAAAATGACATACACAAGAATATTATCCATTTTACAGTATTTGAACATTTATACTAAATATATTAGTGTTGCATATTTGTGTTCAAATATTGTGACCACTGTTATATTAATATTATTTTCAATAAAGTCCAAAGACCATAAAATGCGCATTTAATTGGATACATTTTGGTAATAGGTGGCACAAGTAGTGATCAATGGTCATACATGTAGTCTCAATAAACCACATTCAAGTCTGCAACCATCTGTGTAGGTCGAGACTAGCTCATTCAGAAAGTGCCAATATCCGTGTTAGGAATAAATAATTTATTAGCACGATTATAAATTAATAGTAAAGAATAAATTGATCTACAATGCAGAATCTTGGTAACATATCAAGAATCACAGACATGCAGAATTGTAGCAATCTCAAGAAGAACCATGGTTTTATCTCCTATGTTGCAATACTCTGATATTCAGCAATATTTCCCAGTTATGGAATGTTTTACCCTACAAATGTTCTCTCCTCCCACCAACCAAAATATATTTTTGTCAAAAAAATTCCACATTCCTCCCCCACCCCCAACACCAAAATAATTTTTTTTATCCACACAATCATGATGTTAGTTTACCGATTTGACATACACAGTTGTTAGTTGGTAGTATCCTGCGTGTTATAGCCACAGAATGTACAGGAAGTCTGACAGAATGACAGGAATAGCACCATGTAGAACCTTGTAATCCATGAACCTTCTGATTAGTACACCAAAGAGACATGTAATAGACTGGTAATCCACAAGGATTCTGAATAAAATTCCAGTACAAAAAGCACATGTATGTACTTTGATGATACCGTAGGAAAAGGACCAAGTATATGCCTAGAATATTACAGATGATGCTTCACGAGTGTCTTGTCATATCATAATTGGATCAGTACGTGTTGATTAAAGTATAGAAACCAAGGCTTGCAAAGCACTTTTATACTTTTACCAACGGTTACTGATAAATTATGATGTCACAAGACATGAGGGGGTATTCTTTTCATCATTCATTATCACTCTATCTAATTACGATAATTATCAACAGAAATTAAATAAAAATGAACACAAGATTTGTTTAGACTAGGCCAAAATGTTTTTGGCGTAGTCAAGAAATTCAGAGGATTGATGGAATGCACACGTCTAAAGAATTCCACCAAAGAAACTATATAATGCTCTGAGGGACATTTCATAGCTGTAGAATTCAATGCGATTACAAAATTGAGACTATGCTGACCTCCAATCCACAAAGCATCCTGATATCATTTAGTTCATTTTTCTGACATTAAAAACATTCTGAGATAATATATTTTGAGACCCAACATCTCTCCAGGTGAATTTTACCCGTTTGGTAGAATATTCAATTGTCAAATATGTATAAATATTGACAAATTCTGCTATTACATGTCTCTTAAATGTGTGGAGAATTTATAGCAAAACAAAAACTTGAATAAAATTACACCTCGATTAAATTCTGTATGTTTGTTAATAGCTTTTAAAATGTCAATACTTTATATATACAGTTGAATCCCATTGGCTCGAACACTGTCGGTGCTCGAGAAACTGTTCGACCCATCAGGTAGTTCGACCCAAGCATCAGCAACTTAATATAAGGGTTTAATGCGGGACTTCAATCTTGGTTCGAGAGTTGCCATGTATTCGACCCTTCCGCATTCGAGCCAACGAGATTCTACTGTATATGTTATTGTATCAACATTCAACAGCACTACAAAAATTGCACACAAATTACACAAATGACTTTAAAAAAACACATTAAAACGCACTGTAAATACAAGTAAAATACATACATGTAATACACAGCACAGTGAGTTGATGACTAGACTTGCAAAACTGACATGATTGTATACAACACTGAAGAATGCAAAACAACGCTGGTAACATAGAAAACAAAGAATGTAAACCATTACAAAGAAAATTATAGGGCACATACATGAAAAACAAAGTATTTAACAAAAAACAAATAAAGTAATATTGAAGATCTCATTGTATGTTATGCAATAGTTGTAAAATTAGCATTAGCAAATATATAAAATTCAAAGACATAAAAAATATAATCTTGCGACGAGTTGTTTCAAAACAACAAGTCGTAACCTTCTCGAAACTTTAACGCAGGTTTGGAAAAAGTTTACTTTTAAATGTTCTGGTAGCCTAGCACCACATTCAGGTAGCCCCAAAAGTGAAAAAAAGATTTATAAAATATTTACACTTATACAAAGTTAGTAAAAGCTTACAATTGGCTAAAAAAAATATAGGGAATGTCGGTAATTGTTATTACAAAGCTTTATTGATACGTTTATTCAGTATCCCACTGGGCTGCTTGCATATGCTACAGCAGTATTCCTGGAGTGAATCAGAATCTCCTTGATCATCAAATGTAATTTTGTCACAAATGTGGTGTGGTTAAATCTTAATCAACTATTTTATTATTAATACAAGTTCAAGTAAACCTACAAATAAATACTCTGGAGTACTACTATCTTTTCGAAGCTCAGAAAGTATTATGTAAGGAAAGGTTATGAGTGAACTAACTGAAATAGATTTCATTTACAGGTACATGTAGTTAAGATGTGTTGCACATTTTTTAGCCTCTCATGGCAACCAGCTTAGATTTACATCAGCCCGAAGTACACACTCTTTTCACAATTTTTTATAAAATATTTGAACCATGATTTTTTACAATTCAGTTATCTATTCTTGAGAACCAACCGGTAAAAACCATCTCAGCTAACCAGATGCAATGCTGGTCAATTTTGATTTCTAGTGGCCAGGAAAACAATACATTTTGTGGACTTAATACAGATTCTTTTTTATATTTTTGTTTGTTCATTACAAAAATAACCATACTTGATTGGAAAGTCCTTACACATATTTATCAGATCATTCTCAAAAGTACTAGTAAGTTGTAAATGTACAGAAGAGCTATGAAATAAGCCCAACTGCATTCATTTAAGTCATCTGAACTAACAATTTATTGGCCCTTACAGACAATTCTAAAATAAAGGTGTTTGATACGATTTGTCTTATATTTTAAGGTTGATTATTATACAGATAATCTTCCCCTATTCATTCATACACGGAACTGGAAATAAGGATACAAATGTATATGGAAATTACATGGAAAAAAACCTACAAATGCAAACATTGAAAGCAAATAAACAGATAAAAACAAAATGTCCAATACAAATAATTTGTGAATTGAATCACTATTCCTTTTAAATGTCAAAGGGTGCTTTAACCAAATCCGAAAGGGCCCTCCATCCATGGGTTAACGTCCATGTGTTAGGGTAAAATGGAGTCACTATCCGTTAAACATATATGCTGAGTGTATAATTAATAAAGTTTCAAAGCTATTGGATGTTAAATACAGGTATTTTGAGACATGGTCTTAGAAGAAGTCCACTGCCATCACATAGGCTAGTCTAAAGGTATTTTATTTGCATTTCCCACAGACAGGATAGGTAATTTAACAGAACCAGAACTTTGTGTATCACTGGTTGGAACTGACCAATTTCAATGGGTCTACAGAGAAAGACCAATCCATCAACCAAATGGATGTTAAATGTTTTTGTTTACGCATAAAAAGTCACTTGTAATTTTAGTTACCGGTACACTCAATGTGTTACGTTAAATGTCTTATAGCAGTAATGTATAGTTAGCTTATCGCATATGACCCATGGAAGGAAGGGCAAAGAGAAGGAAAATAATAAAATATAAAGCTACAATAACTGCAATTAAAAATAAATGTATATACATGTACACATCTCTGTTGCTAAACAACAGACCTTTGAGTACAGAGAATTACTACAATAATTAAAGTACATGGTTTCAAATAACTGCGAACAAATAAATATGTGCACCATTGTGAACAAGCATTGAAATGAAAACATATTTTTAGTTTCCAAGCATAATCTATCCACACACCACACACACTGTATCTATATATAATTTTAAAACATTTATCACACATATGCAAATATAACTTGTTTATTGCTATAGCAGTATGTGCTTACTCCATCTCAATACAATATTTAAGAGAAAAAAAACGATTCCAACATTTATTTCTTATAAAATAAGAATTTTGATTGAACATTGAATGTCAACGAATGTGTGCTAAAATTAAATAATTAAAGTTTTATTAATTTACTACAATAATATAACTTAATTTCTTAATTTATAACACATACGTTCAAAAGTTTCTATTTACTAAAATTGATATTACAATTTAATAATAGTTATAAACTAACTAAACCATTTACGTTGTGTGAGATCTGTCTGTACGCGTATTGTTAGTATAGGAGATAAAATACTTTTCACCCAGCAGTGTTTAGATAGTATCTCAGTTAACATATAAAGCAAACCTTAATAAAACTTCGTTTAACATGATTTGTAGCATTTTATTTGTGAATTAAAATAAGAAATTACTTATTAGTCCTGGTAGGGTTGTAATCTAGGAAAAAAGTCCTATTTTCCGATCAATTTGAAATGAAAGTGTGTTGGCATTGCTATGAATGATGAAGGAACATATGATTTTAATATTTTGAAGTGATAGGAAAGACGCCATTTTTTCTCCTAATTATTTCAGACCGCTAAATTCTGCTAATGACAAGGGTGGGGGAGGGGTGTTAATCTTCTTGCGTGAAACAGTTAAAATAGTACATCTAAACATATTTAATAAATTCATAAGTAATTTAGATTATATTCCCAATTTTCATCATTAAGTAATTTACTTCACGCAATCATTGCGGTGAGCCCATTGCAATTGGATTTCCCAATACAGAATACAGTAATCCCTTGACGGAAGTGGACTCGGCCCTACTACTTCTGTTTTCTTTGCAGACGATGGGTTTTTCTGAAGATTTTTTGTATTTATTTGCATTACAAATATTTTTATTTGTTAACCTAAAGTTATAAACTCCATGACTTTTCCAGGTTTCAATGACCTGTACAAATCCTGATCAATTTATGCATTGGCAGCGATTCAAGAGTGCTTGCCATCTCTACTTTGTTGCAATGTCCCTACTCCTTATGCAGAGATACGCATTTGGCCATGTCAATGTTTTGTTATTTAGATTGCCACATTGAAAAATAAGTAAATGCATAAACATGAATAATAAACTTTTTTCTGTGCATATTTGGATAGACGGGAAGTCTTTTTGTATGTTAGGTTTGAGCAGGTGTTAAAATACAAAGAAGTAAAATCACAGACTTTGTTTCGATTCCTTGTGATACAGTTTTAACCGAATATATAACTAACCATGATAACTGTGGAGATAAAAAGAATAAACAATCAAAGTTGGCCATATCATGATTCCCGTTTTTAAATTTTCCTAAAATACTAAATATCAAACAAAATGAAAAGTACATTACTTTTACATATAATGTAATAATTATAAATGCGTGACATTACAAAACTACAATCATTCATCTGACATATTATTTTTGTTTAGTAAACACATCTAGGCCAAATAGAAAAATCTGAAAGACAGGCCCATAAACATGATACTAACTCGTAAAACAAAGTTCTCATCATTACTTTTAACATTTCTAATAAATATATCACATTACTCATTCATTCCTGCACGTACACACATTGCGAAACTTATGTACAAGTACTATGAATTCTCAAAGGGGAATAACTTTCTGTGGGTGCTTAAAACCACAAAAATTAAATACCCAATTAAAAATTCTATTTTTACCTATCTTTATAAATAACATATTTTGAAGCAATTTATCTTTGAAAACTGTATCGACTGTTTGTCAAAGAAGTAAACAAAGATTGCATCGTACATATACCCTGTAAACACATTGGGATATGGTGGTGGCCTTAATTTAACAGTTTACTGTTATCACAAATACTAGTTGTCGATGTCAAATGTTGCAGTCTGGCAATATTATTGACAGACAGACGAATTCATTATTATTTGTGAGGTAGAAAAGTTTATCAATTCTGTGGTCATCAACATGAAAACACAAATTAGAAACTTCCTACATACGTGAAACTGTATTATGTGAATGCTGTACATGTATTTATAATATATGGCACTTATCTAGTACCGGTATTTAAATGTGTATATGTAGGCCTAGTATGGCAATAATGTATTTATTGCACCATCTAATCATTCTACAGTTAACATTTTCTCCCACAAAGAATTCTTTGAATAAGGTTTTATATTTTCAGTTATTTTTATAAAAGTAATACTACAAAACGACAATAGATCTTACATTGTTTTGTAAAGATGTTTCTTTGAATAGGAAGAAAAAACCCATGCTCAAACTGTTTAGTGGGAATGGAAAACTTGACTGAGTATCAAGTGTTTGGATTGCAGTTTCATTCTTCAGCTATAATATTACGTGCTCAGCAGTTAGAGAATGAGTTGCTCAGAGTCATACAAGAGACGAGTTTCCATACAGCATACTGTACAGCATGAAATGTTCCAATAAAGGTCATACCAAACCAATGCTTCCACCAAGTAACATAGTGTGCCAGCAGGCCTACCATTACACAAGTATCAATGAATCAACTAGTCTCATATGTTGTCAGGAGAGCAGCATCAACAGGCTCCATACACGAAGGACATGTAAATGATCTCATCAACCAATCGTCTATACATTCTTTGTGATATGTATGCATACAAGGTAAAAATCGCAACATATCTCCAAGCATGAATTCACCCATGCATATTGCACATCTGAAAAAGAAAATAGTATTCATTCCAATACATATGTACGAAAAAGATAACTGTCGAACATTAAGAACAGTAGTGAGATCTATAGATACATAATTAATTTTCTTATACAAATTATTATTGTGTATATTTAAACTGATTGTATTCACTATTTGTGAATTGGTTGGAACCTTCAAATTTGTGTTAAAATATAATATTTATGAATGAATCAATGAAATTTAAACAACAAAACTAAAACATTTTTAACAGATAAAGGATCTATTTGAATGTGTTCGCTTATCAATTTTTTAATATATGCAATAAATTATAAGGAATGATTTCATGTTTTTGTTAATTTATAGCAGTATGAAAAAAAAACGATGCGCAAACTTGTTTAATACTGCTTTGCAGCTTCATAGCTTGTGTTTCGTTTTTACTTCCACACAAATTTGAGATCATTCCTTAAGTTAATTAGGAGTACAAGTAAAAAAAAGTATGACCACACATACATGTATAAGAGATATATAACATCCACTTTTAGTTTCAATAACTAAATTAAAATAATCTTACTCTTTAGCCTTTTTACTCATCCCATCATATACTCCTGTTGGAAGATGGTTAATGAGGCCAAGTCTTTGTGCAATTTTTATCTGTTCTTCTTCTGTTAGCATATTTGCTGGCCGGCTCACATTTGGCGACGGGTGGTACACTGGGATACTTTCCTGAAAAAAGCACAAATGTTAGTGTACTGGTAGTAGTTAACACTTCAGGTTTAAAGTTGGTAGGTTTCTGGGTACGGGGTTCGAATCCCAATCATAGCATTGGATTTTTAATCACAGTACCTGCTCCACCACAAACTTCAATGGGTAGGTGTACTACAACTTGCACCAACCAGAATTCCACAAATGGTATTACAAAGGCTGTGGTTTGTGTTATTCTATCTGTGAGAAAGTGCAAATACATGTATATATATATACCTTGCTGCTTTTCAAATAGGAGCAACAGGTTTCCTCTCATAATAGCATTAATGTTTGTCCTGTACAGGCATTTGAGATAGCTTGGATGCATGCCCCCAGGACAGACTTACTTCAACCTCAATTAGATATAACATATTCTACCATGACTTTTAAGAATACTTGATTCCGATTGGTTAGTTATCATAATTTAGAGGTGTCGAATCCACGATAACATACCTGTAATTCAGTGTGAAGGTGAATTGCTGCGCGTAGGAATAA